>BMAO01030514.1:38044-85102 GCA_019973975.1 Trichonephila clavata
CTTATTTACGCAAAGGGAATTGAGTGTGTTTGGACCCATTGCCCACCAGCAAACTCATGGCATCCTCTCCAAATGATTTGAAAAATATCTATGAGAGTGTCAACCCATCTTTGTCAGTCTCCCCTGGTGTCTTAAAAATTGTGGGGTGGCTGAAACCCTTTCCAACCGTTTCCCTTGAAAACATTTAGAGACCGAATTACAGACTGATTTAAAGCGTTTATTGCAACAAAAAGTCGTGTATCAATGTTTGGTGGGAGGAAGGGAAGAAACCATCGAACAGCATCGGTGGAAAGTATTGCAACAGGTAGCGGAATGGTTACAATATACCCCATGCTCTCAGTACGCATCAGGATGATTGCGTCAAAGATCAGGTGCTACAGCTCTTGTCAAAAAGGCATCAAGAGGAAACATTTAAAAAAAATTCCTCAAGACGAATCGGAATGGACCATTTGTTAAATGTGTGGTTACGACGCAACACCATGAATCAGGATGTTAAAGAACGAGACATTTACCGTTGGTTGGCAGTCGATGGATTTGATGGATTGAACCAAAACATTTGAAATTGTATCTGTCGGCGATTTTGGATCAGAAATGTATACGTTCAAGAATACAGGCTACACATCAAAGCCGTGCGTGCAATGTATAGATTGGTTTGAGTCGCAAACCCCAAGTGTCCAGTTTGACTGGAACAGATTCGGGATGTGTTGTGTTTCTGACGCTGTTGCAGTTGTACGTGAATAAATTGGAAATGATGGAGGATGAAATAACTTTACAAGTACATCTTGCCAAGAGATCAGCGGAAGGATTTTTACATAGAAATGCTAATTATTACAAAGACGTTCGAAATGTCACGGAGGCTTTGTTGCAAGAATTGGGCAACATCTATGTACAGGAATGGCAGGGAAAAGATTGGACATCGGTAGCCAACGAACAGCTTGGACGCTTGATAAAGAGTAAGAATTGAAAAAAAAATTTTTTTTTTACGCTTAAATTGCTCAGGGTAGCTAGACTTTCATTGTTTGAAACTTTGTATTGAGGCACAATGAGTACACAAGAAATTTTCACTCCAGGATGATCCTAATCGATTTGTCACATTTCCCCTTCAACACTTGGATTTATGGCTCATGTATAAAAAGGCTGTTGCTTCTTTCTGGACCGCAGAAGAAGTGGATTTGTCCAGAGATGTGGGAGATTGGGAAAGGTTAACCCTCGATGAAAGGCACTTTCTTTCTCATGTTTTGGCCTTTTCTGCCGCCAGTGATGGTATTGTGATTGAAAATTTAGTAGAACGCTTTGCTCGTGAAGTAAAAGTGACTGAAGCTCGTTGCTTTTATGGTTTTCAGATTGCCATTGAAAATATTCATTCAGAAATGTACAGCTTATTGATTGAGACCCTCATTCGAGATCATCAAGAAAAGAATAAATTTTTTAATGCCATTGAAACCCTTTCTTTCGTTAAGAAAAAGGCAGAATGGGCTTTGAATTGGATACAAAATCCATCTTTTGCAAAACGACTGGTGGCATTTGCCGCTGTAGAAGGAATCTTTTTCCCTGGTTCCTTTGCGGCCATTTTTTGTCTAAAGAAACGAGAATTGATGCCTGGATTAACATTTAGCAACGAGTTGATTAGTCGAGGTGAAGGGCTACACTGTGATTTTGCCTGTCATTTGTTTAATCATTATGTGACCAATAAACCCTCCAAACATGAAATTGTGCAAATTATATCAGATGCCGTCAAGATTGAGCAAGAATTTTTAACAGAGGCATTACCAGTGTCCCTCATTGGCATGAATTGTACATTAATGAAGCAATATATTGATTTTGTAGCCGACCGATTATTGTGGGAATTGGGGTGCGATAAAATGTATAACGTGGAAAACCCTTTTGATTTCATGGAATGTATTAGTTTGGAAGGGAAAACAAACTTTTTTGAAAAACGTGTAGGGGAATATCAGAAATGTGGAGTTATGTTCAACAAAGAAAATCATATGTTTAAACTAGATGAAGATTTTTAAAAAATTACAAAAAAAAAAAAAAAAAAGGTTTTTTTTTTGTGTTTTTTTTTTGTTAAAGCTGTAAGAAATTTTTTTTTTCAAATCAAGTACATACTCTTTCATCAACATGGTTAAAATACTGGTTGAAATCCAAGCATCTCATGTAGGAATTGGTAAATCCACCTTTGCCAAGGAATTCAATAAACCTTGGGTGGATGATTGTATTCAGCTGGTAGAATCTGATCCCTCGTTCTTTTATGGAGATGTCAACGAATATGGAGAGGGTAATGATCAGTTTAAACACTTGCTTCGATGCTATTTAGTTTTGGAAAACTTTGCTGCTAGTTTGGATAATGTAGCCAGCAATTTGGGAACTGACTATTATCGCAAGTCAAGTCCCATTATATCATGTATTCAATTTGCCAGTCAAGATGTAAATTGGAAACCAATGATGAATTACTGCAAAAGACGATTGAAACAATTAGGTGTGGATGCTGTCCTGGTTCTGGATTATGGAAATAGTATTCAGAATAATGAGGAAGCAGTGCAAATGGGATTTAAGCGCATGTGGGTTCGCGGAAGAAAATTTGAATGGGAAGCCTTTTATACATATGAACACTACAAGAGTTTCTTTCAACGTGCCGAACAAGTAAAATCAGACGTGGTGGTGGAAGCAATGAAAAAGGATGAATTTTTTCATTACAAGGAAGTAGCCTTTGATGGCTTTATGGAAAAAAAACTTGGCAAATGCCAAGGAATACATTGTCATGACAAAATTAAAAATTAAATGATAACATGAAAAAAAATTTTTTTTTTTAAGAAGCTTTTATAAGGTGAACTCGATTGAAAAATGTTTATTCACAACCAAACAAGACTACCACAATGCTTTATTTTTGTCGCTACGTGGAATCCATCGTGGAGAAGGCTCATGCCCTTCAAACCATTACTATGGAGCAATATGCTCGCATTTTACAATTTTATGAAGAGGATATTTTTGTTATTGCGGAACAAGAAGGAGTTGATTCTTTACGTTCTTTTATTCCCCATTTGGAACAAACTTGTTATGATTCCAGCAAAGATTTATACTTTATGAAGGTAAAAGAGTGGCCTCACTTAAAATTCATGCGTTTAAAATGTGCTCCTTCCAACTCCTGTATTTGGAAATATTTTACCGAGCAAGACGAGGAGTTGTTCGAGTACCGCATTGATACCTTTTCAATACTTTGCCCATCATCCATGCTTGCTGGAGACAGTTTCTGACTCGTCGGGGCATGGAACGAATTAAATTTTCAAAATATTCCTCGGGTAATTCATGAAACACTTGCAACACATCTTCCCACAACTGATCCCGATTCCTCACTCCCGTTTGACGCCAGTGAATCTCTAAACGACGGACCAATTCAGCCCATATATTTTCCACTGGATTCATGTCGGGTCCTTTGGGAGGCCAATCGTGCATGACATTTACATTGTGTTCCTGCAACCATAGTGTAGTCTGTCTACTCGTATGAACAGGAGATATATCTTGCATAAAAATGAGTTCTTTCTCTTCATTCTCTTCACATAATTCAGTTTCTATGGAGGAAAGGATATGGTTAATGTAATAGTCGGTATTCAGGGTGGGTCGTTCAATCCAATGTAGGGTTCGTATTTTCCCCTTCCCTCCAAAGGCCATCCACACACATAGGGTGAATCGGGGACGTCCATATATGGGATTGGACGAATGTACTAGATATTGTTCATCAAATCGGTCACTGTCCTGAACAGGTCTATAGACTCTCAAAGTTCCCCGACTGGACGATCGAAAAATCTTTTCGTCGGAAAAGACGACCCGATGCCATTCCGAAACGGACCAATGCAATTTAGAATGGGCATAAACATAGCGCATTTGACGATGAAATTGAGTTAAAAAAGGCTTACGGGCCGGCGTACGACATTTTAATCCTTTTTGTTTTAACCGATTTCGGACCGTATCCACGCCACACGCAGGAGTCCATTCCTTTTGTAAATCCACAGCACTTAAAAAAGGATCTTTCCGAGAAGCCTCGTATAAGTTTGGATCCGTGTGGGCATCGGTGACTCGAGGTCGACCCGACTTGGTCGTGGCCGATTCTCCCCGTCGCGTAATCCAATAATGTACGGTAGAGGGGGATAAACCCAACATTTGAGCAATTTTTCGTTCCGATACATGCTCTTCATCATACAAACGATAGATAGCATGACGAAACTCCATGCTTGTTTTTCTTACAACAATCAAGAGACGATGGAAACTACCTGGTTATATTGCCCAAAGTGTCAAATGCGTACCGAAACTCTCAACACAAAAGCAGTGGTATCGAAAAAGAATCAACCCATGATGCAGGGGAATTGTGTAAAATGTCAGACTAAAAAAAGTGGATTTGTGAAAAGAAAACAAGACCATGAATTTTCTGGAACTGATTCGTCCTCACCTATGTCATGATCCCAACCGCATGAGTATTATAGCCTTTGTAAATCAACCCCCTGCCGTCAAATGTGAAACCTGTCACCAGACGCCGATTCCCAACGTGTACCATTTTATTCGGGAGGCAGCCAATGTGGATTTGCTGGGGGCCTGTCATTTGGCTCAAATGTATCACATCCTGACTGGAGATGAACAGGTGCCCGTTCCTTTTGCTCTGGTTTCTGTGGAAGGTATTTTACCCAAACGTGTGGATGATCAACCCATTCGTAGACTGTACGCCAGTGTTAAAATTTTGAAAGCCTTAAACGCTCCTTTTACTCAAAATGCTACGATGGACGCACCCACGGAGGAAATGCAACACTTTTTGACGGATTACATGCATGCCATTACTCACGCCCAACCCCAAGAAGCGCTAAAAGATAGCGAAAAGATGGTGTTGAATCATTTGCTGCAAAACTTGCATCAGGCCATGGAGTCTAAAGAATTTCAAGAGAATAAATTTGACTTTTATTTTCAAAAATTGGTTCCGTATGTAAAAGCCTGTCGAAAGGATTGGACTCCTCTTCCACCGGAAGAGGAAGAATCCAATCTCATAAAGCAGCTGCTGAATCAGTTGCAACGTTCGATGGCGATTCGTAAAATGTTTAGTCGTTATTGTATTCCATTTGATATATTTCATGTATTGGTAGGGTGTTATGCCTGCTGTTCAGATATTGGAATGGTGGCCAATTGGGCTCTGGATTTAATGGCTCGTATCTGTCGAGGTCAATTTTTCTGGAAAGAATATGAATCATGTGCTTTTGTACAGCAAATTTTACGCGGCATCAAATCGGACGTTACCTACAACCGAAATACAGATTTGTGTTATGTGATGCGTTCGATTCAAAAGGGGGAAGGGATCGAGTGTCTATCAGAAAATTTTGCAAAATATGGCCAGTTGGAAAAAATGGTCAAGGAGAAAATTCAGGCTCCGTCGGATCTCGTGGAGATGGTAACGCATCAGCTGTTTCCCAATGTTATCTTTGACCATCATGCAGATCAATTGGCATTTAAGGGAGGTCAGTAGGGTAAAAATCATGGAATGATCGATTTTGAGTTTTTGATATTTCTGAAATCTGTATTTCATTACCTTTCTAGGGATATAACATTTATGCCATATTTTCAATTAGAACTATGTCAAAATGACTTTTAAAAAATTATCAACTGGTGGGCCACGCCCCCTTTTGACAGATATTTGCCTTTTAAATATCCTGAAACAATTCCAAAGCCTTCTTTTTGTTTATTCAAACGCAATTAACTTTAGATAACAGTTGACTGTTCGATTAACTGTATTAGTTTGGTGGCGGAATTTCGAGTTACAACATGCTTCCAAGAGTTTTAAAGTATTATTTCTTATTAAATATTTACTTTCACAAGGTATGATTTTTTTCAAAACTACTATTTTCATTATTTATAATTTTAAAATTACTTTTTAAAAAAATAAAATTTTTCTAAATTTACTGTATGTGAAAAAAAAAGCTGCAAATTTACATTATATATTCCTTATGCATTATTGTGGATACTGAAGTGATATTTTGAAAATATTACAACAAAAAAAACATTTAGCTTAGAGCACATGTTTCAAAAAACAAACAAATTAGATGATAAATGTCTGTTTTTAAAAAAAACTAATTTTTTAAAAAAAATATCACTTCAGTATAAATATAAATGTTACTTAACTGTACAGACAAGTTTTTAAACTTAAATATTCAAAAGTTTCTGAATGAATTGTACATGCAAAAATTCAGATGTGTAATACCATTTGTCGTTGCAAGAAGCTGGTTAAATACATATAAATACCTAAATATCATGTTTAAAAACATAAAAACAGTTTTATTTTTGCTGTTTAAGAAATCATGTGTACAGTTTAGAGAAACTTTTGAAATTTAAAAGTCTTAGAAACTTATGTTTGCATGTGAACACACATAACACATATGAAAACTTTCGAAATGACGTAAAATCATGTTTTTTCAAATGCACACCAAAACCATATAGATAAATTTTTTCCCATTATATTTATGATGATATTTGCTCTACTTTGATATTTGTAATACATAAATGCTACAAATTCTTCTAAAATTTATAGCGATTTTGTGATAATAGATGTAAATTTTACAAAATATCTCGTTAAACAAAAACTGAAAAATGTTATATATGTATTTTCTGACAATTTGAAAACATTTTTGATGCTTTTTTTACTTAAATATATTGACTTGATGATAATGTTGAATAAAATGTGGCAAATACATGTTGGAAGGTCATAATTTTTGTGATAAAGAGACATTTCATGTTAAAAATGCATTTTTCAAAAAGTTTGTTTATAAAAATTTATGCTCTTTTTTCTCAGAAAATAATGCAAGGATGCTCATAAAATTTCAGTAAAACATAACTCATATGTACACTGAACATAACCATGTACACTGAAGTGTGCCTTTATAAATTTTCCCAAAATAATTTAACATAAAGCATTTATCGTAGAAAAAAAATGAAAATTTTCAAGAAATTCATAGTAATATTTTTATGTTGCATGGTTTTGAAAAAACTTAACAATATATTTGAAATATCTCACTTCAGCATAAATATTAAAGTCTAATTAATATTCAGACTAAATCAGAAGTCTTAATATTTAACAGTTTCTGAGAAAAAGTAAACATATATATGTGATGATACGGGATGATTTTTGTCGTTACCTGTAAAGCTTGTTATGCACATAAAATTACATAAAGTTCATGTTTAAAAACATAAAAACAAATTTTTTCTTTTGGATATCATTTATGTAATATTTAAATAAACTTTTTAATTCTGATACTTTAAGAAATTGTGTTTACATGTGAATATACAAAGCACTAGTGAAACTTTTCAAAATGTCATTTATTCATGTATTATATTTCTTAATTTGTGTCTTTTTTTTTTAAAAAAATTTATTGTATGCATGAACTGGAATTTTTTATTTTATATTTCATATATATTGTGTATACTGAAGTGAAATTTTTGAGATATTCCTCAGACATTTAGCTAAAAAGCAGATGTCGTAACATAGAAAAGGAAAGTTTCTATAAAATTCATTATTCTACTGTGCAAAAATTACATTTTTAAACAGGCTGAGATCAATTTTTTAAAAAAATTTCACTTCTGTATAAAGATAAATGTTAATTTAATGCACACATAAATTTTTAAGCTTTGTTTTCAATAGATTTTTAGTAAAGGGTACATAAATATATCCCAAAATGCAATGCCCTTTTTCGTTGCACAAAACTTGTTACATACAAAAAATACACAAATTTCATGTTTAAAAACATAAAATCAGTTTTCTTGTTGTTTTGGATACCATTTATGTAATATTTTAAGAATTCTTTTAATTCTGATACTTTAAGAAATTGTGTTTACATGTGAATTTATAAAAAAAGTAATGAAATTTTTCGAAATGTCGTATAATGATGTATTACCAAAGCCATATTTTCATGTATTGACACATTTTTACATGGTATTTATGATACTTATAGTCAACTTGGATGGACAGTAATGTATCAGAACTAAAAATTCTTCAAAAATTGATGCATAATTTGAGGAAAATGATGCGAATGCTATAAAATATCTCGATAGATTAAAAGTGAAAAATGCTATACATGTATTTTCTGAGAAATCTAAGTAAAAGAAATAAGTAAAAAGTCTTAGAAGTTATTGAGAATAAGCTAATATTTAAAAAAATAGTGCAAATACAGATTGTAATTCATAATTTTTTTGATGAAGTGACATTTTATAATAAAAATGCAATTATCTCAAAACGGTGTTTTTAAAAATGCGAGTACCATTTTCTCAGAACCTATTCAACGGAAGCACTTGCAATCTTCACTGAATATTACTGATATGTTATTATATATACTGAAGTGAACTTTTATTAATATACCGATAATAATTTTGTAAAAGTCAGTTATCGTGAAAAAAAATGACATTTTTCAAAAAATTCATAGTGATACATTACGATGAAAGTTTTTGAAAAAACTAAACAATATATTTGAAAAAGTTCACTTCAGTTTAAATAAAAAAGTCTAATTAATATACAGAAAAAAATTTAAGTCTGTACATTTAATATTTTATGAGAAATAGGCACATAAAAATGCTCAATTTAACATTAGCGGGATAGGGGGTACCGACTTACCTTAATATTGCCATGGGACATGTAGCGTGTAGTATGGATTTGAAAACGGCTCAAGTGAAAAAGGGTGCCTTTGCAAAAGCTAGACGTTTGTATCGTATTGTGTGTAAATTGGTGAAGCAAGTACAGGCATTCGATGTTCAATATCCCATACCATGGACTATTGATACGTTAAAATTGTTTATGTTGTCTGATGCGAACATTGAAAAGAATCTGACAGAAATTGCCGCTGTAGTATTTGAACCCAATGAAGAGGTATAATACTAAAAAAAAAATTATTATTTAAAAAAAATTTTTTTTTTACTAGAAAGGTTTAAAAGCTAGTTGAGAGACTCAAAGTTCTTCATGACATTTTCAACTACTGAACATCTTCATGACATTTTCAACTACTTAACATATTGAATGCATGACTATTTTTGGATCATGGAGAGTACTATACTTTTGAATAAAATTACTGAAAGTTTCCTCCCTGAAGCTGTTCAGCCCGGAAAGAATGATTTAGTCAATATGCAGACATTTAAATATCGTATTCTCAATGATGTTATGACCAAGTTAAACTTGACTTTTCAAGGAATTAATCAGTGGATGAACACGCATACCCAGGTGAATCCAGAAGTAACCCAGGTCCTTTTACGTTACATTCATAAGCAGGATGGCATTGAAAGCATTTTGGCTCAAGATTTTGTGAAAAATGAACGATTAAACAGATTGATTCAAAATATGGTTAAGAGTGATCAACCCAACACCATGAGTACTCTTTTGACCATTGACGGCTTAATAGGGCCTAAATTAAATAATGGGCCTCAGTTTGAATACAAAAAATACCTGGAGAATTTAAAATATAGCTTGTCTGGTGAGCAAGGACGTTACGATCGGGAGCAGGATGACCTAGTCAAGAGGGTACATGTGTTTGCCATACGGAAAGTATACCAAGAATTGGAAAATCACCTTTTGGATAAAATTGTTGATTCAAAATTAATGCATTGTGTGTATCAAGTCATGAGTAGTATACTGAAAGAATCTGCAGGATTGGAATTACCCAAGGGACCAGGCATTCATTTACCAGGCAATGTGCTGAAAGCATGTTCAGACGTCTACTGGTCCAATACAACTTGGGAATATTTCAATCGCTTAGTGGAAATTTTGTAAAGTAAAATTGTAGTCTCAACCAATAACAATAATGTAGACTCTCTAACGAGTAACTTGGAAGATGGTTCAGCAAAAAAGAGAAAAAAGGAAGAGATAACACAACCATAAAAAAAAATTAAAATTTTTTTTTTAATGGTATTGTTTAAAAGCTTCATGGATAATTTTTGTTCATCAGTCAAGATGACTTGCAAATCAGTTCGATTCAATTTACAACCTTCTATTCAAAGGGTTGAATACACGGTGAATCAGGTTACATTTGGAGTCTCTTGAGAGAAGGCATTGACAGACTGCGTGGTGAACGCAATTCTCTTCAAATGCACCCCAAGACACAGTTGAGTAAAGCTGTACAACTGTTTCACGAGTGTCGTTCCAAAGAAGTTACTGTTGTGTACGGCAATTTAGGACGCTTTCCTCTCGTCTTAACCTATTTTTTGGATTATTGTTTTTCCGCTCAAGATTCAGTGGTGGTTATAGCCAATTGGGCTATTGATTGTCCCTATCAAGTCCAACTCCCCCAGTCACGTGTGGATTTTATGATTCTAATAGAACATTATTTTGGTTACGCTGTTCAGAAACCTTCCTACGTAAAGCATTTGATCGTTATCACAAGTCACTTGTCCCTCTTTCTACCCATCTGTCAAGTGAAAAGACTCCACGTAGGAGCCCCAGTGTCTGATCTGTGCCCTATCACTTCATCGGATCCTGTTGCAGCGTGGCAACCACCCATTTTTCACGAGGGAAAGATGAATCAAGTTCCGTTGAATGGACTCGTACAATTGGACGTGACTCGATCCAAATCAACTCACGAAGCGTAGTTGCGGATGTTAACGGGCCATGAAATGCTTCGCAACAGACCTTATACCCTGAAAATATCACCACGGGACGAGCAAAGATTAAAAATTCACCTTCAAATTACTCGAGAACGGCTCGTTGGCTTACAAGAGGAATAGCCAAGAGAGCCATCATGAACCAATGCTTCTTATGTACTCACTCTCTTGTATACAATCGAGAAAATGTATGGATTTTGGATTGTGAACATGAGTTTCACATTTTTTGCCTCCATGCTCATTCCCCACGCAAATGTCCAATGTGGGAAGTCCCTTTAAGTCGTCAAGATGTGCAAATGTTGAGAATGAGAAGAATTCGACGATGGGAACGAGCCTGGTTTGAAACAGATTCTGGATACGAATCTAGTTAAAGTTATTTGTGACGGGTTAAAAATCTCTTGACACATTTGTTGTAGTATGGAAAAAACCATTTCAGAAAAGCCGAGGCATACGGGATATCAGTCTGATTAGCAAAGGCTTCAACATTTTCCTTTTTCAAAAATAAACCACTTGCCAATTCCAAGGAATGACAGTCGACATGAAGTTCTTGGATGGTTTGATGTGGATTAGAATATCCCAAACACCAAGCGACTGTATTGCTGAAAAAGTATAAAGTGTTATCATCATCTCGACAGACAACCATTTCATAAGGAATGTGGTTTTGCTGATTATGAAATGTATCTGGTGGAAATTGAAAGAGAGTCCAACGACGTAGTGGCTTTGCCATTAAAAACTTGTTATTAAAAAACTTCTAACAGACTTGTAAAAAAAAAAAAAAAAAAAAAATTTTTTTTGTGAGTTTAAATAACAGTCAAGCTTGTGGTTGATTTTAAATATGGCACATGTATATGTACCTTACAATTCTATTCAAGAACTTGTGGAACATTTTCAAGTGCTCAACTCCATTCGAGATGCTGCTCTCCCAGACGATACTTATCAAAAACCAAATTTTGTACTTGTAGACCGCAATCATTACTTTGGATCCTATGGGGGTCTCATTTACAAGAATATATTGGACCGTTATCGACTTGAGCTCCACCATTCTCATTCCCTGAGTGATGATATTGGATTTGGGGTGTGTATTGTATGGTGGAACACGACGAAACCAGATTTTGTTGGGGATCAATATGCTTTAGCCGCCGAAGGACGGGTGGCTGTTACTCCTCGCATGTTTCAATCTATGAAAATAAATACTTTACACCAAAAGAAACCACCCAAAAGTAACTATTATGGAGATAAACCTTGGCGCATAAATGCTGCATCCTTTTCCAGTTCTGATTCTGAATAAACAGGTTCGGAATGAGGCGCAGTGTGATACATTTTCCTTGCCGTCACCTTATTGTGAATGTTAAACCATATCAATTGGTATTTTGTAGATTCGTCCAACAATTCTGATTTCATCTCTTGCATGATGTGGCGCATGTGAGTCATACAAATACCACAACGCAGCAATCGGTACAATGGTCCAGTAATTAATTCACGCCACATTTTCTTGGCCATATCCATATCTGAATGACTGGAAGCGTCTCTCATGTCCATAGCTTCAGCCATCCAATGGAGTAAACGCCAAAAGGATGAGCCAAATTGAACAATATTTAAAAAATTCAACTTGTCAAAACTTTGTTCTGCCAACGTTAGGGCATCCGTCATGGAAATGTTCAATTCTACAGTCATAAACTGACGCAAGGTAGAAACTTGACCTTCATGTACTAAATCAAACACTAGGTTGTCCAAGAGAAAAAAATGTCTTACAGTCCATCTTACATTATACAATAGAGTGAGTGTGGCATATAATGTATGTTTCAATAGAATAATCCAAGCTTCCACGGCTTCATGAGATTCTGGTTTGCGAAACGTACGAATGTGCATTTCTTCCTTCACCAGGGCCACTAACCGTAGCAAAAACATCATGGTGGTTTGTTCCAATCTTTCTTGTGGAGTACCCTGACGAAATTCATCTTGAAAAAGTTTGGTATCCCATGGAACTTGGACGGAATCCATCCGAGTGGCGAGTCTTGCAGCTCTTTGTACAAAGGGGTCCTTTTCCTCGTGAAGAACCTGAAACAAAGCCGCATGATCCACATTGCCCAAGTAGGCCTTTTTAAAGGATTGGTATGTACTGTGTTTCATCTTGTTTTTTGGAAGAATAAAGGAATAATGTGCAAAGTGATTAAATGTAAATTGTGTGAAGAGACGATTGGGTTTGAAGTGTGTGTAAACCCAAATATGTGCTATGCTCAAATTGAAAGACGGGGATTGTGTAGTCTACATGCCAGAGCAAAAGGGTAAAAAAAATTTTTTTTTTTAATGAATAATTCTTTATAAGCAAAGAGACTAGAGTAAAAGTTTAAAGAGAGTGATGCCGTTTAGACATTTGGATCTCTGCGTTCGTTGTCCTCAACTAGCCTGGAATAAAACTCTATTAACTTTTTATTTGGCTTCCTATTTTCGTCTTTTTCATACCGATATTGTTTCTTTCAAAGTGTTTCCCGTTTCTCAGTGGTGGTTTCAGGGCTCTTTTATTCGGTTTTCGGTTACCGTTTGGTGCAATTATGGTACATCTTTACGTTCCTCAGGAATTGTTAAACGACGCCTTTCTGCAGCACGCCGCTCAAGAAAAACTGATCGTTTTGGAAACCCGCGAACCCGAGGAGTGCGCTCCCATTGAACACCATCCTGTGTGTGCTTGTGATTCCTCCTCTCAACTGATTGTTCAGGGAAACAGTATCATTGTGTCTCGTGATCAACACGTTGTGAGTGGTTATCCTTGTTACGCTCTTCCCAAAGAGTGCACGTCGGATGAAATTGTGACAATAGTCACTTGGCTCACTCGACATCAATTTTGGACCTTTGCCACTGCATTAGAAAATGGCTCTTTGGTTCGTTATCTCACTCCTCACGTTATCTTTGCGGTGCACCCTCATCCTACGTGTGACCAATGTACCCAACATACTTTGGTGGGAGAACCCGTGTTTTGCTTAAAAAGTATTGTGCTTTCAGGTCAAAACAAAGGTCCCACCTTAGAAAGTGTCTTGTAATGTCTCGACCCAGCAAGTATGAAATGCAACACGCTCTGCGTTATGCTACCGAACATACCACCCAGTATTTATGGGATGTGTATCAAAAACGTTACCCCCATTATTTTCAACATGTGGAAATAAAAATACGTCCTGCCACTCGCCAAGATTACTATATTCCCCCTTCTCTGGCTACAGAGTGTATTGTGGTAGATAAAATTTACTTTACGGAATTGGGCTGTAAGCGACTCAGTTGCTTTCCTTTCAAATCTAATGGTTTCCAATGTACTCGGAAAGATGATATACAATGGACTCAATTAGCCAACAATTGGGTCTTGTCGTGTCAACCCAGTTGCCGAGAAATGACAACCCCCATTGATGCGGAATAGTGGGGAACACGTTGTGTCATGGTCAATCCTTTGAAAAAAGTATTGGCTTCTTTTCCCGAACAAATATTTGGTATGCAATCGAAACATCTTTTGCATGCGGGTTTGGATTGGAGAAATGGGCACATTTATCTCAATAAATTATATTGTCAAGCTTATGGATTGGAATTTGATGCGAAGGAATGTTATTCTTTAGTAGATCAAACTATTGGGGAATTTTTCTTGGGAAAAATCGTCTATCGAGCCCTCAAAACGAGTGCTCTTACCCCTCCACAGAATCCACATTATCCTCCAGTACCTTCCCATCCTGCAGTGTCACTGGAAGTGAATCTGAATGATACCATTTCATTACCTGATACGTCTCAGGTGGCTCGTGAGGTCACCGCCGAATTATTTGCTGATTTTGGAGTGGATATTGCAGCACATGTCGTGGAAAAAATATTACGGAAAAAGGCACCTCAATTGCTGTTGAAAGCGGCCGGCAACCTTCCCATCCAATCGGCATTGACACAGGTGGTTTTGAATCAAACGCTCTCCCTGTCGGTAAAATCATTAGCCACAGCGGGCAAAATAATGGCTGGAGCTTCCAATATTTTGGCAGTTTACAGTGTAATATCCGTTATTTTAGATATTGTGGACCCATTTCATTACGAAAATGTATTGACGGCACAGACTTTGGAGGTAATCAATAAACGTTTGGATTTGGTGTACTTTCAACGAAGGAATAATTTTAATCCTGAAGTCACGCCTGAAATGTTGTGGGATAATCTTTTGGAAGATGAATCGGACAGGAACGAATTTAGGGCCAATAAAATTCAAGAATATTTGAATGCCCTTCATGCCAATGATAAAATTAATTATGAAACCACATTACCTGTATTCAACCATTTCAACATGTCAAAACAAAATCAACATTATCAATGGACACTCCATTTGGTGATTGTTCTGATGATGGTAATATTGGGAATGTTGTTTGTACAGTATGTTCATGTTTGGGCTGTCATATTTTTACTGGGTGTAATAGTGTTGGGAGAAAGAACATATTAAAATTTTTTTTTTAAAATTATTTTATTGTTCTTCTCTTCTTAATTGTGACAGTTGTATTTCCTGGTACAGTGTCCCGTCTAATTGGATGTGTCTTAGAGCAATGGCTTAGTAAATAACTACATGCTTTATTGGAAATTCTACGGACCGTAAAATCCTTATCATCATTATGGAATGTGAGTCTGGGGTGGATAATCATACACCAATTCACGTCTAGAGTTTCCCCAATCCAAGTAGGGAGATCTTTGAACTTTCAATTTTCTTTTCTGTCGCCGTCTATTGGGTTGTCTCTCAGGACTCGGAGAGCGACTTTTGGAACTGTTAGAAGCTGAACTTGGAGATCTAGAACGATTTACATTCGCTGATGGACTTCTAGATCTTGAACGATGTTGACCAGCTGTTGCAGCCCTTCTTCCTTTCCTACCGGCTGGACTTTTACTCCTACTAACACGAGTTTTTGACCTTTCTCTCCTAGCAACAAGATTTTGTACGTCTACTAGCCGATACACTTCTGGAACGAGCAGTAGATTTTGTACGTCTACTAGCCGATACACTTCTGGAACGGGCAGTAGATTTTGTACGTCTACTAGCCGATACACTTCTGGAACGGGCAGTAGATTTTGTACGTCTACTCGCCGATACACTTCGGGAACGGTCAGGACTGGGAGAATTTGAACAACCTCTAGCCGATACACTTCGAGAACGACTTCTAGAACGACCTGTTGATCCACTAGAACTTTTGGAGAAACTCCCTGAACTGTATCCCTCACTTGAAGATCTTCTTACGGAGGCTCGGTTCCTGGTCCGTGAAGGGGATGGAGGTGGTAACGTTGGAAAAACGTTTGTCGGCAGGGTGTACCCTATAGGAACCTCCATTGTTTCGAAATAGGATTCTAAATTCAAATTTTCAATATTGATATCATTGGCTTTACTCATAGTATACCTTATCTTGTTTACTGATCCTTTATTCGGTAAACATTTCCCAACCAATGTTCCAAACTATACATGGTGGCTGCTTTACAAGCATCTGTTAATGTGTTGGGGGCCACGTATTCCACACCTAAAAATGTTCCTTTGGGAATTGAAAACGTTTGGTGGATACATCCCGACTTGTAAAAAGGAATCAGGGATAAAATATTTCCAATCGCTGTCACGTTTCCATGCTCAAACGTTTTACAAAACAATTTGTCCAAACAATTTTGTACAAATTGATCAAACGCTTTTCGACCCCCGCTTTGGGGAAAACGAATCATCCACTTTTTCACAAAATTTTTATTGGCCAACATGTAATCAAAGGAATCCCAAATAGCTAAAAACATGTGAAAAGGACTGGAATAACCCGTAAAATTGATCAGAACATAGGTATTGGGAGTATCCAAGGCGCCATCTGCTCGTCTAGAAAGTGTAACTTTATGGATAGCATCCACTTGCACTTGATGGATGGAAGCAGTTTGAGTGGAATGATCCTGAAGGGAAAGTAGCTCCTGAGTGTTCCGAGCCAATTCAGAGACATTGAGGGTATGGAAAAAACTGACAAAAGTCCAGACATTTTCCGGACGAGTTTTGTAGGTAAAATGACTTGTAAAAACGACCATGCGTGTGGCTTGAGCTGGTTTTTCCAAAAGTTGATGAGGAGTGGGTTCCAAAACAACATATAAATCACATGGTTGAACGTGGGTGGGTTTCACCACACGAATGCGTTCATCTGGAGTACTAGAACACAAATAATAGGGAGAGTGAATAGCCACGTTCAACTGAGAATCGGCAACGAACGTATCAAAAAGAACACGGGGATACCGTCCAAGCAGATCCATTTTCCTGATCCACCTGTTGCTCAACCACCTCAGCAGATTCAATTTCCAGATCCACCTGTCCAATTTCTAGAACCACCTCAGCAGATCCAATTTCCAGATCCACCTAATGCTCAACCACCTCAGCAGATCCAGTTTCCATATCCCCCTGTGGAGACTTCGTTTGACCATTTAATGTCAAACGTATTTGGAGACTGCTTGGTGCCTGAACAAGTGATGGAAGCCCCCCCCAGCCCATGCACAAGAACCCCAGCTGATTCATACGGTGCCTTCCCTCTTTGATCCAAATAACGACATTATATCGTTTTTGGACCATTTTGAAGAGGGGTTGGCCATGGAGCAGCCGGAAGCACCCCTGGATTTGACAATGCCCAGAATGAACCCTATGAAAAGGCACACTGTTGGGTTTAAAGTGACAGAACCTCTAAATTTGTGTTGCAAATAAATCTTGGTAGTTGTGTATATATATATTTGTAATTAATGATTGTTTTGTACATTTTTTTGTACATAATTTTTTGTAAATAAAAAAAATTGTTTTGTGGAAACAAGTCTGATTTTTTTGTCCAAAAAAATACCAACCTTGACACATTACACAAGAGGATGTAAGAAAAAATGGTTTCGGTACAAAATTTATTGGACCAGTGTCGTTCTCGCACTACGATCGTTTTTGGAAATCTGGGTCGGTGGCCAGATCGAGTCACATATTTCGAGCAAGACTATCCTTACACCATCATTTTTGAGCCCAATTTTGGTGTGCACGTTCCTCGGTCGTTTGGAAAAACAGTGGTCGTGTTTACGAGTCATTTGGATTTGACGTGGGATCCAGGAGTCGAGTTGAGATTTTTTCAATTGGGTCGTCCCTCGTCTCGCCGAGTTTGGGAGGCGTATCAACCCCACAATAAGGAGGCGTACGCGTTGAATCTCACGCAATGCACGCGTTTGGTGGATGTGTACGTGACATTATTAACATGGTTGGATGATTGGGAAATGCATCGAGATGAACACCTCCCTTGGCGTCTGCTGATGCCCCAACCTTGGAAACGGGCTTTGGAAAAACACGTGGAGCGCTCGCATCAAAAGGCCTTGGCACATGGAATGCCAGTTGACGTCACGCTCCTCGAGCATATATAACGCCAGCCTCTAGCCAGCAGAATAATTCTCTCTCAGCAACATGTCGAATCAACCCACCTATTTTGCCCATGCCAGCGTGTTGCACCACCTGGGAAAACCAGTGCCCATCGAGCTATCGATTGCCACCATTCCCAGGGATGGCAGTGATCCCGAAGTGCTCTGCATTACGGTGAACCACGAGGACCTGACCTCCACGCCCAAAGACATGCGTTCCAATGCCTGCAAAAACGCCCGTCTTCGTCTGGTGCGCCCGCTGCCCAAGAGTGTGCCGGCGCAATGGTTGCGATATTGCGTGAGGGGCATGTTTGACCAGCTGTCCCAAGGTAGAAAAGGCCTCATCGTAGTCAAAAGCCCAAAGCAGCAAAAAACATTCAAAGAGTTGGAACTCTCCACCATGGCTCTGGAGATGCTGCCCAAATTCAACACCCTTTGTGATGGAACCTTTCCCAACCCCATGCATGATGACCTCCACGAAGAAGGGGACGTGTCTCATTGCACCATGCTGAAATCGTTTCAATTTGCAAAATACCTGCAGCAGTTCAACAAGCTGCAGGCGGAATGGAGCTCTAAAGTTTCAGCTTTGGTAGAGTAAAAAAATTGCTCATGGAGCCCAAAAAAAGGGGACCGAGTCGACTTTTGTGTCGACTCGGTCCCCCTTTTTTTGGGTTAAGGAAGCTGCCAACGTTGGAGGACTTCTCTTTTAAAACTTGTACTAAAAAGAGGCCACAATATTTCTACCAAGGATGGATAGATTTAATCGAAAGGTGCCTGATGGCGCGTGTAGTTTTTGCATGGTCCTGTTGGATAGAATCAGTCAATAGGTATCTCATGATATAGATAGTGTTTCAATGTTGGATAGAATCAGTCAATAGGTATCTCATGATATGGATAGTGTTTCAATGTTGGATAGAATCAGCCAATAGATATCTCATGATATGGATAGTGTTTCAATGTTGGAGAGTATCAGCCAATAGGAATCGATTCACGTGACCCTAAAGAGTATAAAAGGCGAGACATCAGCAGACAGAGACATTCTCTCTCAGAGTTCTCTCAAAGCAACATGTCTCAACTAGCCTTCTTCGCCCATGCTAATGTATTTCATCATGGAGGCAAGCCTGTACCAATCGAATTGTCCATCGCCACGATTCCGGAGGATGGAAAGGACCCAGAAGTAATTTGTATTACGGTGGATCACTCTAACCTAATCACCACCTCGAAAGACTGTCGGGCCAACCGTTTTATTAACGAGCGCCTCAGTTTGAAGAGCCACATCCCTGGATCTGTGCCACTGGAATACCTGTCCTTTTGCGTCAGGGGTAAATTTTGCCACCTGGCGCAAGGAAATCAGGGACTCATCGTTGTCAAAGGGTCGGACCAGCGTAAAATTTTTGAGCAGCTGGGGCTCTTTACTATAAATTTGGAAACTTTGCCAAAGTTTCAGGACTTGAACGATCGTGCTCTACCAGATCACCTGCACGATGAGGTGCATGAATATTCTGACATTTCCGAGTGCACTATGGTAAAGTCATACCGTTTTGCCAGATACCTGCAAAACTTTAAAAAGCTGCACGCCGAATGCAACAGACAGATGGCTGATCTGGTAGAGTAAGTGGGAAAAATTGAAATATGGAACTGTAAATATTGAACTGTAAATATTGGACTAAACTGTAAATATTGAACTGTAAAAATGCCCATGGGCCCAGAAAAAGTGGGACCGAGTCGACACAAGAGTCGACTCGGTCCCCCTTTTTTGGGTTAAGGAAGGTGCCAACGTTGGAGGGCTTCTCTTTTAAAACTTGTGTTAAAAAGATGCACAAAGATACGTTAAAGATTAGTTTCAAGGTTGAAAAGCGTCAACCAATAGGAATCGTTTCACGTGACACCACTAGAATATATAAAAGGCGAGAAGCTAGCAGCCAGAAATCAGAGTGATTCTGAATGCAGTCAAGAGTTTAGAAATTTTGTTTTTGGTTAAAACTGTCAGGTTTGGGTTTGTATTGAATATTCCAAATCTGGCAGTTTTGACGGAAAAAAGAATTTCCATGGCAACAGGTAAATGCTAAATGTTTTTTGTTAAGACTTTCAGGATTTGGCGTAATGTTGGAAATTCGCAGATTCTGTAAGTCTTATCGGTAAATGTTTTTAGCCAAAATCTTCAAAAATCCGAAAATTGGGGGACCGAGTCGCATGTCGATTGGGTCTCCCTTTTTTCGGGCCAAATTCTCCACCAAGATTGGAATGCATCTTTTTAAAAACTTGACACAAAAAAATTGGACTCGCCTGCTGGCTGCCAGTTGAGACCTCCGTGTTTCCTAGACACGCCAAGATTATAAAGTCGTGAGATGGGTCGTCCCCAATTTTCTAACAAGATACACACCCATATTGGAATGATTCTGTCTTTTCTCGACATATCAACGTTGCATTGTCTACATTTCATGGGTCGCTGCTTTCACCAAGCTTGACATGTCTCCATTTCATTTGTGTATCGCCCCCTGACATGTCTCCATTTCATTTGTGGATCCCCCCCCCCTTTTTAAATCATTCGTCTGGGATGGGCTGAAAAATTTTCTCGCCTCCATCAAAAATATTTTTCGGAGGAATTTGAAAAAATTTGTTTGTTCATTATGAAAGGCTCTCAGACAGACTTTCGGACAGACTTTGGTTTGAGCTGAAAATGCAACATGAGGGTAAAAAGAAGGGGGAAATGGGACAAAATTCATACAAAAAGAGCAATCCTAAGGTGGATTTCCACTTAAACACCACGGCGGGGGTAGGTGAAAAAGAACCATTCTAAGGTGGATGGTTACCTGTAACACAACGGGAGGGTAGTGGAAAGGGTGCATTCATAAAGAGTCGTATCATATTGAATTTTAGACCTGAAACGCAACGGGAGGGTAGGTGGAACGAAGATTCTACAAAAAGAGCCATGGGATTTTAGACCTGAAATACAACGTAGGGGACAAGATTTTTACAAAAAGAGCCGAGGATGGGGTTTCCTTTCAAAAAAGGTCGTTTTCCATTTCCAATCATTTTTTGAAAGGGTCACGGTGCTCAACTATTTATTCGACAGACTGTAGCCAACAAATGGGTCTTGTCGTGTCAACCCAGTTGCCGAGAAATGACAACCCCCATTGATGCGGAATGGTGGGGAACACGTTGTGTCATGGTCAATCCTTTGAAAAAAGTATTGTCTTCTTTTCCCGAACAAATATTTGGTATGCAATCGAAACATCCTTTGCATGCGGGTTTGGATTGGAGAAATGGGCACATTTATCTCAATAAATTATATTGTCAAGCTTATGAATTGGAATTTGATGGGAAGGAATGTTATTCTTTAGTAGATCAAACTATTGGGGAATTTTTCTTGGGAAAAACCGTCTATCGAGCCCTCAAAACGAGTGCTCTTACCCCTCCACAGAATCCACATTATCCTCCAGTACCTTCCCATCCTGCATTCCCACTGGAAGTGAATCTGAATGATACCATTTCATTACCTGATACGTCTCAGGTGGCTCGTGAGGTGACCGCCGAATTATTTGCTGATTTTGGAGTGGATATTGCAGCACATGTTGTGGAAAAAATATTACGGAAAAAGGCACCTCAATTGCTGTTGAAAGCGGCCGGCAAACTTCACATCCAATCGGCATTGACACAAGCGGTTTTGAATCAAACGCTCTCCCTGTCGGTAAAATCATTAGCCACAGCGGGCAAAATAATGGCTGGAGCTTCCAATATTTTGGCAGTTTACAGTGTAATATCCGTTATTTTAGATATTGTGGACCCATTTCATTACGAAAATGTATTGACGGCACAGACTTTGGATTCAATCAATAAACGTTTGGATTTGGTGTACTTTCAACGAAGGAATAATTTTAATCCTGAAGTCACGCCTGAAATGTTGTGAGATAATCTTTGGAAGATGAATCGGACAGGTACGAATTTATGGCCAATAAAATTCAAGAATATTTGAATGCCCTTCAAGCCAATGATAAAATTAATTATGAAACCACATTACCTGTATTCAAGAATTTCAACATGTCAAAACAAAATCAACATTATCAATGGACACTCCATTTGGTGATTGTTCTGATGATGGTAATATTGGGAATGTTGTTTGTACAGTATGTTCATGTTTGGGCTGTCATAATTTTACTGGGTGTAATAGTGTTGTGAGAAAGAACATATTAAAAAAAATTTTTTATTTTTATTATTATTATCTTATTGTTCTTCTCTTCTTAATTGTGACAGTTGTATTTCGTGGTACAGTGTCCCGTCTAATTGGATGTGTCTTAGAGCAATGGCTTAGTAAATAACTACATGCTTTATTGGGAATTCTACGGACCGTAAAATCCTTATCATCATTATGGAATGTGAGTCTGTGGGGTGGATAATCATACACCAATTCACGTCTAGAGTTTCCCCAATCCAAGTAGGGAGATCTTTGAACTTTCAGTTTTCTTTTCTGTCGCCGTCTATTGGGTTGTCTCTCAGGACTCGGAGAGCGACTTTTGGAACTGTTAGAAGCTGAACTTGGAGATCTAGAACGATTTACATTCGCTGATGGACTTCTAGATCTTGAACGATGTTGACCAGCTGTTGCAGACCTTCTTCCTTTCCTACCGGCTGGACTTTTACTCCTACTAACACGAGTTTTTGACCTTTCTCTCCTAGCAACAAGTCGTTTTGAACGTCGTTTAGTAGAACGACTTCTGGAACGGGCAGTAGATTTTGTACGTCTACTAGCCGATACACTTCTGGAACGGGCAGTAGATTTTGTACGTCTACTAGCCGATACACTTCTGGAACGGGCAGTAGATTTTGAACGTCTACTCGCCGATACACTTCGGGAACGACTTCTAGAACGACCTGTTGATCCACTAGAACTTTTGGAGAAACTCCCTGAACTGTATCCCTCACTTGAAGATCTTCTTACGGAGGCTCGGTTCCTGGTCCGTGAAGGGGATGGAGGTGGTAACGTTGGAAAAACGTTTGTCGGCAGGGTGTACCCTATAGGAACCTCCATTGTTTCGAAATAGGATTCTAAATTCAAATTTTCAATATTGATATCATTGGCTTTACTCATAGTATACCTTATCTTGTTTACTGATCCTTTATTCGGTAAACATTTCCCACCCAATGTTCCAAATTATACATGGTGGCTGCTTTACAAGCATCTGTTAATGTGTTGGGGGCCACGTATTCCACACCTAAAAATGTTCCTTTGGGAATTGAAAACGTTTGGTGGATACATCCCGACTTGTAAAAAGGAATCAGGGATAAAATATTTCCAATCGCTGTCACGTTTCCATGCTCAAACGTTTTACAAAACACATTGTCCAAACAATTTTGGACAAATTGACCAAACGCTTTTCGACCCCCGCTTTGGGGAAAACAAATCATCCCCTTTTTCACAAAATTTTTATTGGCCAACATGTAATCAAAGGAATCCCAAATAGCTAAAAACATGTGAAAAGGACTGGAATAACCCGTCAAATTGATCAGAACATAGGTATTGGGAGTATCCAAGGCGCCATCTGCTCGTCCAGAAAGTGTAACTTTATGGATAGCATCCACTTGCACTTGATGGATGGAAGCAGTTTGAATGGAATGATCCTGAAGGGAAAGTAGCTCCTGAGTGTTCCGAGCCAATTCAGAGACATTGAGGGTATGGAAAAAACTGACAAAAGTCCAGACATTTTCCGGACGAGTTTTGTAGGTAAAATGACTTGTAAAAACGACCATGCGTGTGGCTTGAGCTGGTTTTTCCAAAAGTTGATGAGGAGTGGGTTCCAAAACAACATATAAATCACATGGTTGAACGTGGGTCGGTTTCACCACACGAATGCGTTCATCTGGAGTACTAGAACACAAATAATAGGGAGAGTGAATAGCCACGTTCAACTGAGAATCGGCAACGAACGCATCAAAAAGAACACGGGGATACCGTCCAAGGTTACCAAAGACAACGACGTAATCATGTCGGAGAATAAATTGGAGCAAGTCTTGTACAGAAATCATTTCAATGTACTTGATTACAAAAAAAAAAAAAATTTTTTTAAGGTTATATAAATGTAGGCCAGATTTACAGTGTCATTTAAACTCTGTTAATGAATACGTCTTTCTGAATGCAATTCCAAAAGGCGATATTTGCAATGACCATTTAATATTGCCACCATTTCCACTATTCGATTCAGTGCAATATCAGCTTTCTGGTCGTTTCGAACCTTTTCTTCATTCAAGTAATCCATCAAATCTTCCATCGACTCTCGATCATTATAGTTTATTTGGTGAGAATCGCCGTTGAGTCGTTTTTGTCTCACAAATTCACTCAAGTTGAATTTTTCTAATCTTTTTTTCCGACCGAGAGGTGGCAACACTCGAGCATTGAGGTACGTTTTGGTACCTCCATCGTATACGAGTTGAGAGCAAGTTTCACTGGGTGTGATATCCTCTGGTTCATTCATAGCATGATGAATTTTCTGAATGACCCATTCATTATAAAACTTTTTTAAATCAGGTTCACAATACGTGGGAAACGTTTCCCGAAAAATTTCCTGAGCTGTCGTCTGTTCTTCTGGTTGTAAATTAATGTAACCACCATAATTATTAAACATTCTTTGGAAAATTTCATTCTTTTCCAAAAGTTTTTTCACCATATCATCGGGCGTCATAGAAGCAGCCATCTTGATTATGGATTCCTTCAAATCTTTTGAGATTATTTTCCGCCGGTTAGCCATCAAACCTATTCAACACATTCACTTTGAACCTCCTACAATAACGTTAACCTTTGAAGATGAAACCCAAAACACGGAAAAATGTGATTTACCCCTGAGGTTATTTTTAATCAGTTTGCAAGATGTGCAATTTGAACGGAAAGAGTTGACCCCTGACTGCATCTCCACTCCTTTAAGGTATTTCAAATTATTGGGCTGGAAACCCGGAGATGTAGCCGTATTTCAAAGAGATAATGTTAAATTGGCTATTGTATTTTCATAACAGCCAAAATATCGTCCATTTTTTCACATGTGTAACGGTATTTCAAATATTTAAATATTGTAATGGAGACTAGGGCCATGAAAATCACTAGCGTCAAGACGATAAAATGCAAACGAAAATCAGTGGAGTGAGATTGGAGGGTCAAAACTCCAATAGAGTACAATAACCCACCAGCAAGAGAAAAAATACCAAAAGGTTCCAAAGAAGAGACTGTCAACTTCATAGTCGAGTTTTGGCAATGGCCAGGTTTTCTAATACTTGATTCCAAAAAGAATCGTGAATAGCAAATGAATTTAATAAATGGGTTTTAAAAGGTTCAATGTGAGGAAAAATTTGAGCAAAATTCAGGACAGTATCTTGTTTATTGTTCAGAGGTTCCTGAGACAGCCACATTTTCAATTTTGCCCAAAGGTGATCCCATGTGGGGAACATGCGATTCTTTTCAGTGGTATATTTTTCAAAATATTCTGCATCCAACTGACTATGTAAAAATGAGTCTAGTCCAGCGAGAGTAACTCTCATAATGTGTTCGGCATTTAATCGACCTTCCATCTTCAAAAGAGTACTTGTTTATTTAAAAAAAAAATTTAAATAAAAAGCTACTACAGTTTTGAATATTTATTCTTGCAAATCAAGTGGCTCTGGCAGAAACTCACGTTCAGTTGTTTCCCGAAGAAGAATGTCAATTGTGGGAACAGCGGATAAAGACTTCTTTTCCAGAAACATGTTGCTCCTCTCCAGAGATTTGCTCTACCTTACGGCAAGTACGTGCTTTGGATGAACCTCCGACATTGTTCAAATATTGTAAAAACTGTGGGGTAGTTCAAAAGAAATGAACCTTTATGCGTAGTAAGCTTTTACTTTGGCTATCCACTTTGAAAAGTTGTCCTCTGCCCACTTACCCACAGATTTTAAGTGGTCATCATTGTGCGTCGTCATATACATCATGTAAGCAGTTAATCCCATCGTCAATACAATCAAAAGTAAAAATATCCATCGTCCCGTCATGGCCGCCACGGCACTTAATATACAGTTTACGTAAATGGTTGTGTACAATAGTACCCCGTTCACTACGTGGCGTTTATCCATCTTGTTTATGGTTTGCGGTCAAAGGCAAAATCTGGAACAGTATATTTGACATTATAGGTGGGAAGAGTAATTGGTTTTTTGGTAAAATCATCTTTTTTCACTAGAAATTCACCTCCAAACCTAGAAACTTTTTTCTCGTCTTCTGTCCACACGACATCGGGTGGATGGGTCACCCGATATTTGTATTCAATGGCTACCCTTTGATCCAACGTCTCCAGTTTAAAGGCATGTGTAGGTCTTAAACCTGCCAAAGGAATATCCATCAATCTATTGTTCATCTTGATGCGATTCGGAGGGGGCGTCGTAGGTAAAATACTTTTTAAGGGGATGGTGGACCTTCAAAATCTCAAAATTTCGTCAAAATTGCGATTTTTATTTTTTATACTAATAATATTTTATTTATTTCAGAGAATGATTCTGTCGAAGAATTTTTTCATTTTGACTAATAATTACTGAATTATGAGTAATCTAAGAATTAAACATGGCGCCATCGACTATTTAAATGGGCGTGGCCCTGTCATTTGAACGTAAACAAGAACTATTCATATTTAGTTTCTAGCATATGCTTAGCCTCAATTATTATTTTTTTCATCGCATATTTTATGAAGAAGGATTCTGATAGGAACTTCAACTTCCGCTTTGTTTGTTTACATCGTATTAGCGCGCTTGTTTCACATCTGTTATTACACAGCATACTTAGTCGTTTCAGACGTAATTGTAGGTCTATTTTTTTTCAAAGTTTTCCTTTCTTTCATTTGAATACTCAATAATAATTTTCTTGATAAATTAATCATTCCAACAGTATTTGTACAATGCACAGAATTAGTTCTCGATATCATGTTCCAAAAGGAAGGCCATCAAAACATAAAATGCAGGCTTTGCTAAAAGCAAAGAAAAGATGGGCCTCTGGAGAAATAGAACTGGAGCATCAAAGTTTACATGTGTGTGAAAATGACCCTGATGCAAGTGGTAATGTGTCCTCTAATTATGAAAATAATGAAGTAAACACTTACTCATTAAATTCTAGTGAACTGAATGCAGCAACAGAAAGAAAGCTGTCTCTTCTAAGCTCTCACACTTCTGCAGAACATGTGATAAGTGAACAAAATGATCCAACTTATGTATTAGTTGATACAAATGTATGGAAGAATTTACTGTCAACTGTAAAGTGCCCTGAATGTGATATGAATAATTTAAATATTATAAAAACAACGCAGCTGGGTATGGCATCAAAACTAGAATTGGTTTGCTCTAGTTGTGAGGCAGTATTGAATTCCTCATTTTCAAGTGCACGTGTAAAAGACAAAAATTTTTTTGACATTAACAAAAAAATGGTTTCCTCTTTTTTAAGACTTGGGAAAGGTCACGCAGGATTGGAACTATTTTCATTAGTGACTGGTATGAATACAATGGACAAAAAATCTTTTTCGAAGCACATTAAAATTTTGTCCGAAGAAAATAGAGAGGTGAAACATCAGATCCTCGAAGTTGCGAGAAATATAGTTAGGAAGCAACATCTTGAATTGAACAATGAAGGTAAGGAAACTGGTGTTTTAGACATAACTGTGTCATTTGATGGATCTTGGCAAAAGTGGGGATATAAATCACTGTACGGGATAGGAGTTGTAATTGATTTATTGACAGGCTTGGTAATAGATTATGAAATACTGTCAAAGTATTGTACGGAATGTACTGCTGCAGTAAGAGACCTTTCGAGGGATAGTCCAGATTTTGCAATTTGCTATGAAGGTCACAAATCTGAATGTTAGATAAATCATACAGGTTCCTCGTCTAGTATGGAAATGGAAGCTGCTGCAATTTTGTGGCAAAGATCCATCAAGGAGTGCAATACGTGCTACACTTGCATACTATCAGACGGAGATTCAAAAACATTCCAACGTCTGATATCGCTGAACATTTACGGAAAAGATAAACAAAGTAAAAAAGAAGAATGTATCAACCATATTTCAAAACGCTTAGGAACTGGTTTACGCAGCAAGGTGAAAGAGTGGCGAAGCAAAGGTGTTTGTATCGGAGGCAAAAAGGTTGGTAGTTTAAAAGAAACCACAATAGTTAAGTTAACTAATTTTTACAGAAAAGCCATTAAAGATAATTGCGATGACGAGAAGAAAAAATGAAAAGTGCAATATATGCCACACTTTATCATTGTTCCTCCACAGACACCAAACCGAAACACAACAAATGTCCTGATGGCAAACTTTCTTGGTGTTTTTATAAAAGAGCTTTGGCGAATGGAGAATCCCCTCAAAGTCATTCAGTTATGAAGACAAAATTAACTGAGGAGGTTGTTGCGAAGATTCTTCCTGTGTACCAGAGATTAGCAAGCAACGAGATATTGTCCCGGTGTACTTCAGGTAAAAGTCAAAATGCAAATGAATGTTTGCACAGTGTTATCTGGAGTCACTGCCAAAAAGAAAGTTTCCAATCAAAGAAAATATTGGAAATATCTGTTGTAACAGCAGTAAGTGAGTTTAATTTTGGATCCCTATTTACCTTGAGAAGCGTGCATCAAAACACTTCCATACCCTCGATGCAAATTAGTGAAACGAGAGATGACCGCCGATTAAAGCAAAGTAGAATTAAAACTTTTCAAACTGCAAAAGACAAAAGAATTAAGAAGAGAAAAATCTCTAATACAATAGAAAACAAAAATTTAAAATCTGAAGGATTATCATATTGTGCTGGTAAATTTTAAGTGAATGTCTTGCCACTCTGTGGTTTTTTATAAATATCAGCTTGGCGGATGCTATAACTTGAATTATTCAATTTATAACTAAATATAACAAATTTTAAAATATTTATTAGATTTCTACTGTAATAATCTCTTATATGTTTGATTTTCATGTAAGGGTAAGTAATTATGTAAAATTTTGTTTTATTATTTCATATTACACAAATAAATGTTTAAAATGTGTTTTTCTCAGTTCGTGAATTTTCTCTTTTCATGATTACGTAAAATGCTCCTTGCGTTTCATATTTCATCGTATCTCTTTAAAATTTTTACACGTTATAAAAAATGATATAATTCACAAATTTGTGCATTGGTTTTGTTAAAAATTTAACGGATTATATTTTACGTTGTTTTGATTACCTCGAATGTGTGATAATTGGTGAAATATTTCATATAGTATAGAAAATGTATCTTTTTTTCATCAAATTTTATTCTGAATTTAAAATCCATGCACAGATATATTTAGTTATAGTTCATATACATATAAAACAAAAATTAAGAAAATATCTTAAAAACTAACGCGCAAAGAGCATTTTTAAAAAAAGTTTTAAAAAATTAAAAAATTTAAAAAAAATCAAATTATAATTTATTTATTTTTAAAAAATATTTAAATTGTGAATTATAGTGATCATCTACTATATTGATTCCAACTTCAGCTAATTAAGATAACAATTTAAGAAATTAATTTCAAAGGTCCACCGTCCCCTTAATCGTTAGCATGAAACGGGATCACCGAGTCAGGAGGAAGGAGTCCTTTCATGTCAGCCGGGACACAGGCCCACCGTTTATCATTCACCTTGGCAATCCCTTTGGTATCGGACGAAGGACAAAACACAAAAGGTTGAGATTCGTCGCAGGTCGCATACATTATTTGGTCCAACGCAAAATGTCCCGTCTCCAAATGTTGCCCAGGTCGGCATTTCTCATCGCTAGGTACCTCTTCCACTTCTCGCTGAGCCCCATATAATGCTTTATAGGAAATGGGATGTTTCACCAGACGGCGATCTGTTTTACGAAAGGTGCATTGGGATGCATCTCTCAACTTGATAGAGAAAGGAATTTGAGTTAAAAAGGGATACAAGACGCAATCGGGATGACTGCAAGCATTGTACGTTTCCAAATAGACGGATTCGGGATCTGTGCAATGTTGAGCGGAAGGTACTTTAGTGTAATCTCATGGCTCCATCCAGTTGTCAGGTCGTAAAGAATCCAATTGAAATAAATCAATGCCGTGAAAAGAGAAGGCCTGTTTGACACGAGGTCGACACACGACTCCATCAAAAAAAGAGTGAGGGGGACAGGATTCTACCTGTTGGGTCTGACAATCAAAATAAACTCCTGGATGAGAGGATACCACCACTTTAGAAACGGTGCTATTGCAGGCCGATTCTGCTTTGAATCGCTTAGGATGAATTGTTGCCCGGGAGATAACGCAACACGTTTTCGTTGAGTTCCTTGACATATAATCCCAGTGACGGCATCAAATCTCTCTGAAAATTTCCAATTCCTCACGTGTTTGGTGAATTCGTGCACGGGAACCATGACCAACGGATCATCTGATTCCACATTGGCACAAAAAGTAGGAATTTCACAATCACGTCTATTAAATACCTGGGGTAAATGGGTCAAATTATCCCCAACGGATAAATAGGGATCCCATGTGGCAGGGCATTTCACCTTTTTGACCACCCTATCATTTTGACATTGCATATATCCCGGAAAATAGCGGAATGGACCCTGTTCAACTTTGGAGGACGGCACCAATTGATGGTCGGGGAGTCCGACACAAGCTTTGGATTCACAATGGGGGGAATCAAAGTAGCGATATCCAGGGGGACAGGTTTCAAAGTGAGCTTGTCCATGCCGACATACCAATAAAGTGTTGGAATTTAAAATTTGGCGTTCTGTATGAAATTGACAGTAAAGTCTCTCGTCCTTTTTATTTCGGCAAGAGTCATGTAGAAAAAATGTATTGGGTGGGCAAAACCGTCGAACAGCCTTTTCCTGTTGACACTCAAAATAATGATGAATGTCGTAGGGGTCTGAAAATTGCGTACCATTGACTTGCCCCACACATTGATCGATGGGTTGGCAGTGAGTGGCGTGAAAAAAATGACCTGGAGGACACATGTGCAAGTTTTCAATTTTTCCCTGTTGACAACTAAAATAATAAACTCGTTTATGTTGCAAGACGGTCGAAGCATTGGATTCAAAGGAGGCACGCTGTGAAAACGAAATGAGTTTATCTTTTTCTAAATATTCATACAAAGCTGGACCTGTGGCAGGCACATGACTGGCATCTGGTTGCTGATAGCAAGCATCTTTAAAAGCAAATTGTTGGTTATGAATAATATAATGATCCGGCAACTGGGCTTCCCATTCTACTTGAGAATTGACTAAAAATTGAAAGGTCGATCCCCGAGAAACGAGTTGGTGAGGTGGAATTGCAGGAGAAGGAGGTAACAAGGATTGGGGTTTGGAAAAAGAGGTAGTGTTGTACCACGTCATGTAAAAAAAATACAATAAGAATAGGCCAACTGTAAATGCTTTTAAAATCATTTCAAGCTTGTTTAAAAAAAAAATTTTTTTTTAATATGTATTTATTCAGCACTGCAGACGTTGTCGAGCTATTAGTTCAAGATGTTACATTCTATTCGATGGGAAAAGATTCCTTCTTCCGGAAAGCGATCCTATCAACCCAACATTCTGCATGTTAAAGTGACTTTCTTGGATGAATCTGGTCAATTGGTTCAAGTCATTCGTACCTATGAACAATGGATTGGTGTTTGCACCAATAACATTGACAAAGTTATTCGAGCCTTGGAACATCATTTTCCCGATTGTAAACCTATTCGTTACACCTATGTGGGACTCACTCGAAAGATTTTGCCCTATTTTGAAGCTCGACTCGCGAAAAATAGATTGGATTCCCCCCAAAAACATTTTTACAAGGTCTATCTTCAGACATGTAGTCATGACATTGGACGATTTTTCAACAAGTACAAAATTTGTTATTATGACAAGGCAGATTGGCTGGTCCGCTTGTACATTGACTTGTGCCTCAAATACCAGACCCAAGGGTTTTATTATAAATGGTATACGATTCACGACAAGGAGGATTTGGTCGATTCTTTGGAAATGCATCCCGATCAAACGCATGCACCCGACTGGACTATAGGAGCCTTTGATTTGGAAACAGTCCCCATGGATGGTGCCGATCGAGTCCCCACGGGATTGGATGAAACTGATGAAATTGTCATGATTAGTTTGTATAAATGGAATCGGCGTCAAGGGTTACGGTCGTGGCTCTTGTATCGTTTGCCTTGTGAGGCTCCTCCGTTGGAAATGGACCGCGCTCATGCTTATACGTCTGAACGTCAACTTTTAAATGATTTTCACGTTCTGATTCAAGATTGCCAAGTCTTGACGGGGTACAATATCAATGGATTTGATTTACCGTGTTTGTTTACCCGTTTGCTTTGGTTGCAAATGTATTCCATTCTACGACACTATTCATCCCTTCTCGTGGGGACGACCCTCGTCACCACTTTCCAGAATAAAATAATCTTGGATTTGTATTTGTATTTTCGAATTTTTTCCAGTTATGATTTACCCGGATTCAAATTGGATGATGTAGCCCGCATGAAATTGAATGAAGCCAAAGTACCCGTCCAATCTACCGGACTCTGGTCTTGGTACACACACCCTCAGGTGACGGCCCAGTTACTTCAGCACACTTCGGCTGAAGCATGTTATACCCTTTTGAAACCGCGTGGGGTCCGTCCGAACCAATTTGGTACTTTTAAAGAGTATATGCAGTATTGTTTAAAAGATTCCTTTTTAGTGTATCGTTTATTCGAAAAAGAAATGGTATTGTCCTTTTTAGTAGAGCGGGCCAATTTTACGGCGTGGAATGCCGTTCAAGCCCTCCATATGGGGAATTCTAGTTTCCTGTTGGAATTGTTTAAAACGTATGGTACGTGTCTGGGTTTTTTGTCAATACGCATTTCTTAAAGAGTCCGATTGATATTCAAAAGTATGCCTCTGTCTTGGTCACCAAAAACCAAACCTACCAAGGCGCGTTAAATTATTGCATTCCAGAAAAAGCGTACGAAAATGTCTCTGTGATGGATTTTGCCAGCATGTACCCTAGCGCTTTATTGAGTAGTAATCTATGTTACGGAACATGCACCATCATGACCCGAGAAGAATGGTTGGCGTGTGCTCCTGCTCAACAGTTGACGAGTATTGCTTATCGTGTCCACGGGGAACGGGATTTTGAGAACGATACCTTTGGAGAGAGCCCCGTCTTTCGTTATCCAACCTTTAATCCTGAAAAAGATGCGTTTGCCATCGTCATTAATGAGCAAACCGAGGCCTTTTTACCACATATCGTAAAACATTTCATTGACTTGCGTAAACATCATCAGGGGCAATACAAACAAACCAAAGACGTGTATCATTACAATGCTCAATTATGCATCAAAATTTTAATCAATTCCCTCTATGGCGTCATGGCCAATAAGGATTCCTGCTTAGCCTATCTACCCATTGCCATGACCATTGTCACGTTGGCCCGCTATCAATTACTCAGCTCCTATCATTATTTGAACCGTTTAAAGTATCACATTTGTTATGCAGACACAGATAGTTTGATGGTGCAACATTGGCCCCACAATGATTGTCATGCCGTCAATGCCTACTTAAATTTGAAACATGTGGAGCTCAAATTTGAACAACGGATGAAGCGATTGCTCGTCTTGTCCCGAAAACGGTACATTTACGAGACGCAAAAGGGAACGATTGTGACCAAAGGCTTTCAAAAACGCATTAATGAACTCATTGAATTTATATCGCAATTGGTGTTGGAAAACGTGTGGCACTTTATGTTTTCCACACCTCTCGAGAAGGAATCGTTTGCGTGGAGGGAAGACTATTTGTCCTTGTCCAGTCGTGGATGGATTTTATGGGTCTATATTATTCAAGAGGCCCATTACAAATGTAGAGATGCTAAAAAATATTCCATTTACCGCAAGACGAAACATTTGAGTGATTACAAATCAAAAAGTTGTGTAGCTGTGCACGTTCTCCAGAAATACCCCGAAAAAGCGAATGATTTTATTGAATATACCTATAGTCGAGCCGATGTGTCTCAGCGAGAGGCGAGTAAATGGGTGATGGATGCTCAAGAATGCCAATGGGTCAACTATGAACAATTATTTATGAGTCAAAAGAAAATGTTTTGTATGCTGTTGAATATGGCTTTTTGGAAATTGTGCCCGAAGTACCTTTGGACATGTGTGATAAGGTGTTGAACACGCAACGATGGAAGCAATTTGTACAAGCCGAACTGTTGTTTTGGCACAAGACACGAGCCCAAGGGAATCCTCGTAAAATAGTAATGTTGGTGGAAAAGGGTGTTAAATATACCTTTAGTTTGAATGAACATATAAAAAGAAGCCGAGGACGAAATGTTCGTCTACCACCCAACAAGAAACAAAAAGTAAAGCATTAAAAAAAAATTTTTTTTTTTGAGAGTTGGAATAGTTTTAAATGCTTTGAGCTCTTTAGTCAGTTGTTTTACAACTGTATTTGTATTCCCTAATTGTAAACATTCATTACTCAGAGTTATGACTTCTTCAGAAACATTAACTTTGGCTGAACAAGAAATGTATTGCTCTAGCTAAACAAGAAATGTATCTGCAAAAAAAAAAAAAAAAAAAAAAATTTTGTGGCTTTAAATATTTAATGTTGGACTTGTGTGCAACTTATGCTTTGAAAAAGATTCCAACACCCAAGCCAAAGCTCAACAGACTCAATACCATCTGTACGTAGAAAAAGAGTTGTTTATCTTTCAAATGCTCTGCTCCTGTCTTTGAAGCCGATTCAGAGTAAATTGCGTAGGTAATGTATCCAAAGCTCATCAAACTCATCAAAATAACTACCAAGAGAGCAGTGATCAAAATTGTTTTCAGATTCATATTTGTGTTTCTTTATTAAGCCATCACGTACAAGATTCCCAGCAAGACCATCCCAATCAAATTTCCAACGGTAGGTCCTACAAAGAGGAGTCGATTACTGATCCAAAACTTTTGAGCTTCCACCCTCTTCGTTTTTATCCCCTGCGTAGTACTATCTATCTCGTACAACGTAGCGTTACTCATCTGATACATGACATAACTTTGTATCACAACCGATACCACCAACATCACCAAAACGGCTCCAATGATTATGGTTTGGATTCCAAATTTCATGATTCTTGTTTCTTATTTTTGAAAGCAAGTAGTATGGCAGTCCACGCTCTGATTCATACCACCGGAGTTGTTTTAGACCGACAGTATATTCCTTTAGAGTTGGGCTATGTGGATGTGACGGGTTATGAAATTTTCTTTCAAGTGACAAGTCCTTACTCGTATTCCGAGGCCAATAAATTATTTCCTTATGCTCGACCGGATGCCATCATGACGACTTTAAATGGAAAGCCTCTGGCCAATATTTTGCATTTTTTACAAGTTCGTTACCAACAACTACAAGCACAGTTTCCTCACACGGATATTGTGTTTGGTTGCAAAGGAGATAGTTATGAAATGGATATTTTGAGTCAAACCAGGCTCCCTCATCTGATTAATGTGGAACTTTGTGGTGTACCATCCCTAAGACGGCTGGCTCTCATGTATCCTCACCTTGTGCCTGATCCATGTCCGTGGCATGTGAAACCTTCCAAATGTGCGCGTTATGCTACCCGTTTATTGGCACTCTACATGTTTCAACAACAGGGCATTTTGCCGTTCGGCCATGTGTAATTTCTCTGTCAAATGCATTACATCGGTGGCAACACAAGAAGTGTCCTCTTCAAGAGGACTGGATGGGGTTTGCCACAAACCATCAAATTGAGACATGACCAACAAACGTTGAAAGACATTGACCACTTTAGGAGGTGGAGACAGCATAATAGAAGCCTCTGGGATTGAACCATCTACAACAGTGACATTTTGTAAAAAACTGTCCAATTTCTCGTTTTTATGATTTAAACAGGAAGGATAGTGTCCATTTAAAAATTGATCCAGAGCCTTGAGCACAAGCCGTTCAACCGCTTGAGACAAAGCATGGTTGGGCCTGGAGTGTACAAAGGCTTCCAAAAGGGTATCCGAATGAAAATGGACGGCATTGACATATTCGGAAGCTGGAACTAAGTACATGGATAAAGGATCCAAGTATTCTCCACGCGCCTTACACGTGACATCATACTATCGAGCCGTCCGTTTCATATCTATGGAAGATGGATGGGGTAATGGGGCCAATTCTTTGGGAAGAGGACGTCGTCTCAGAAGCCATTGCCGAGCCAATTACCCCCAAAAACGCGGTGATTGGTATTGAAAAGGGCATTGTTCGTCCGGTTTGGAAAGGATCAAGTTTAAAGTGGTGGTATCATTTCCCATGTCCAAAGACTGCAGATCCTTTCGACGAGCAAAACATGCCAACAATTGATTAAAAAAGGTGGTCATGACTCTTGTACGAAAAATGGGTAAAGGTACATCTTTTTGATCTTCAAGAAGCGTGTGATCCAAGTAATCCATCAAGACATCTAAATCGCCTTGAATTTGATATCGAAACAGGGTGAGGCCACCATACCGTATCATATCTTTCCATTGAATACCATCGGCTTCCAAACGACAAATGAGCTGATACAAGCAAGGAGGAGGATCTAAAATGCATGGACGGGTGTGTCCAAACAAAAGCTGCTCAAACCATTCGATCAAGAACAACGCAATGTGTCTCTTCAAGGTATCTCTAGATATCGGTCTGTTTTATTTGGAACCAATATCATTGCTCTCAAGGTTCAGCATTATCTTGTGGAACAGTTGAAACGGTATCATTTTAAACATGTTCAACACTTGAACGTCATTGTGAGTGGATGTAATGTCCCCGGAGAAGGGGAACACAAATTATTTCACATGGCCGAAGCTTTGCATCCCGATCAATGCCGAAATCCTCTGGTGGTGAGTGAAGACCAGGATGTGTTTGTGTTGAGCCTCATGCGCTTGGAGCGCTACGACACCCTTCAAATTTACCGTTATGGAAAATATTATCCCGTGACGCATTTGGTGTGAGAATGGCTCCCTTATCCCGTGATGCACTTGGAAGTGTGTTCCTTTTTGTTTGGAAATGATTTTATTCCCGCGTTGGTGAGCATTACTCCCAACAATTACCCCACTATTAATCAATGTTTAATGTTGGAAGATGTTTCAGAGTCCCATCCCGTTATTCCCATCACCCATCCCGTTTCCATCCTGGCTCGTTTTATTCAACAAGTGAGTTCATGCTTACGCTACAAATGTCCGTCTCATTTGGATGCTTCTCTCGTGGGAGGCTTTTGGATCTCCTTTTTATGGCTACGAGATTATTACACTCTATCCTCCTTTCCCCAAAAATATTTGGAAAATTCAGTCTATGATCAATTTGATCGTAACATGCTTCTCACGGCCTTATCCACACCCCATTTTTCATGGCGTTGCTATCAGACAGCAGAGACCACCTATCGGAACATGACTCGAGAGCCTGTGACGTGTGAACAAGCCGAACGAGCCGTGTTTATGCACGAGGACGTGGTGAACCTTTTAAAGGTTTAATGGCCAACTCCAACCGATAAGGCATGCGTTGTATTAAAGTTGACAAAACGCTCATAAGGGTCACACTCACCAATACCCCCAAGATCCATACCCACTGAGATTTAAATAATTGAAAGGTTAAGAGGCTAAAGGAACCAAAAATAACGGTTTGGGCTTTCTGAAACTGTAGTCTCCGATCGAGTTGAATGAGGGCCAATACTGGTTCGGGAGCCAATACCACTTGAGAATCGTGATTAAATACAATCAAAGATTGCTCCCAATCCACCTTTTGTGAAGATTGTACTGGAAACGTCTCCGCATAAGGATACTTTTGATAGACGGGTAAAGACATGACATGAGAGAGTAATTGAGCGGTAAAAATCATGTTTTTAGGGTAGGATAAAACCAAGCGGGAAAGAAAAAAGGTATCATTGTAAGGTATCCATGGGTCATTGTATAAAATTGTTTCTAGACTCATTACTTTGTTTTCAAAATAATCAAGTGACGGATATTGCTTCTGGAGCCCTCTACAGACTGGAAGAGAACAATGCAGTTGGGAGTGAAGCTTTGTACATGAAGGAAGAAGCGATAGCTGTAAAAGATAATTTTGAAAGTGTGCAAAATATTGGAGAGGAGCCAAAACTATCCAAGAGGCAAAAGAAGAAGCAGAGAAAATTTGAACAAGCCCATGAGAAATACGATATAGTAACAAAAGGGAAACCATATGACCACCAGAAACCACCCAATGATGAAAATGAGCGAATGAATTATTTTAATGAACTACAAAAAAAAAAACATCAACTAGAGAATGTGTTAGCGGTGGAACCCAACAAACAGCCTTTGAATGTTTCAGCCAAAGAACAACCGATGGATGTTTCAGAGGAGGAAAATCAAGACAACCAAGAGACAATGAATATGGAACAGGTGCCACAGGCTGGATACAGCGGTAGTAAACGAGGACTTGAAAATGAAAATGATTCTACAAAGAAAAGAAAAACAATTGCTAAAAAATATCCTAAAGGAAGCAAACTGAAATATTACGATCGTTTCCGAAGACAAATTCACCATCAGCAACGTTTACGAAGTTATATGCATCTATACCGAGGAACGCCCACAATCATGGCTGAAAGTACAGCTGGACATTAAAAAATTATCCAAGAGAGGATTTAAAGTTGAAAGAGTCACTTGAAATTGAAATGAAGACGGATACATGGAAATTGGTAATGCATGAAAATAACCCTAAAGAACAAAATCTCCTACAAGAAACAATAGAATAATTATTATGAAAAAAAAAATTTTTTTTTAGCTTACTGTGTTAAGGTTTATAAAGGTTTCACAGAGCTGCAACTTTCCATCAATTCTTTTTTGACATTATTGCATCTGTGAATAAAGTGTAATATTGTCTCTTCTTATTCAACATGGAATATTCTCAACTAATCATCAACACTTTAAACGTTCCCATCTTGAAAAAAGCCATTCATGGTATGGCCGCTGAATCTGGTATGTTAAATCTTGTGGATCCTGACTGGGAAAAGAAATTGGAAGATTATCCAGTGCATCGGATGCACGTGGAGAAGCAAGTTTCCTTTTCCAAAGGTCATGCTTGTCATGTGGACAAGTCCTATGTCAGAAATATTGCTAATCCTTTCAACTCTTACAAAATCATTGTAGTGGCTCTCATGTCGTGTGATAGAACCAAATCTAAAGATTCGGAAGGATTTTTCGGAGATTTAAACTTTATCGCCAAAGAATGCCCCCCGTTAACATTAATTGGACAAGCCATGCGAGATACTACACAACACAAGTTGCATGATGCAGCGCGGTTATTTAAAGAAACGTGTAGCCCAGTTTTATGTAACACATGCAAGACGGCCCACCAAAAACATCATATACCTTGCGACATCCATCGAAAGTGGTGTGTCATGACTACACGCATGTTTGATGGAGAAAATTTGACCAATGCCTTCAAAAAACAATTGGAGCCTATTTTAGAAGGCATTGGAACCTTTTTAGCCATTTGTCAGTTGCAAATTTATAGTCGTACTACATTTGGAGAGGACAAGTACAAAATTGGGGGAAAGATTAAAAACATGATCATTTTTCAGGAATCTGCCATTCAACCCCCTATGGAAATGACGTTTATACAAAGCGTATCATTACCGGCGGCAATTGAATATAATCAGGAACTTAATGAAGAAGGTACCCAAAATGTGTATTAAAAAAGCCTGGCAAGAACCATGTCTACCTTTTTTAGCTTATTAACAATGACATCAAAGTTCTCAAGACAACTTCAAATTGTGTAAAAAAAAATTTTAAAAAAAATAATTTTTTTTTATTATGTTACAACATGTTGTTTTGAGAACTTTGATGGAATCGGTAGACACATAAAACAAGGTAGATATGGGTCTTCCTAAGCTTTCAGCTGAAGAAGCCAGGAAAAGAAGGAAAGAATCTCGTAGAAAGTGGAGAATGAAGCCTGAAGCTAAGCAAAAGAAGCGAGAAGTTGATAAAAAACGTCAAACCATTTATCGTGCGCTTGGAAAGAGTGAGGATTGTAGAAAAAAATACAGACCGGACCCCGTTAAATATAAGCGTGAAATGGCTTTACAACGAGAGCGTAGAGCTCGTAAACGTGAAAACGACCAGATAGGTTCTGATAGGAAGCGTTTACGTTTGGATGCGGAATCAGAGGTTTAATGGGACAAAGCTCGATCAAAATATTTACAGGTTATTTCAGACGGCCCCATTCATCGATGCATTTGTTGTGACTGGTTGTGGTTCGAACATTCCATGTCTCATCAGTCAAAGATGGGACTTCAGAAAAAAAAATATTACTAGTGACTTAGTTCAGAGTATCTTTACTTTACATATGGATGAAGGTACGTTCTGCTCCACATGCATGCATTATATTAAATTGAGCAATGTACCACAACTAGCTGTATCAAACGGGTTCAAATATACAAAGCAACCAGCTTGTTTGGCAGCTTTAAATGAATTGGAAGACGTATTACGTATTCCTTTCATGCATTGCTTCACAAAATGTTGTCATATGATAACTTGAAATTTGCGGAAGCAGATTTCAATTTTTTTTTTTTCGTCTTCCTCATGCTTTAAAAGGAATAAACCATTCAGAACAATTTATTTTTCAAGTCAATTTGCTGAAGTGTAGGTTTCGTACAAAAGTCTGTCGAGAGACCCGCTATGGTCCGTACCGTTTCTGGGTGAATGTGAATCATTTCCATATTATTTTCTCGAGATACCAGCAAGGATCCTCCTTCTCCCAAAGAATAATAAAATCCCGAATGGTTGGGTCGAGTATTAAACCATTCCATGCTCACTTTTTGACCTTGTTGTTGATAACGTGTCCACTGAATACATTGTAACCATTTGTAGGGTTCCAGGATCTCATGCACTCTTAAAGTGTTGACTGATTTTAAAGGAGTATTTGGCATTCGAGGTGCATTCACTCTCGTAAATAAAGCATACAAGTCCATTACGTACGACACGGCCACACGTTCGCAGACCAAGAGTGTATATTCAAAACGTTGCTGATCATTGACCAGAACCAAAGTAATCACTTTAGGCGAACAATTGGGACAACCATGAGTCACTCGTGGGAATTGCCCGTCTATCATGTGGGGTTCGACAAACATGTTGAATCCTTGACTCCGAGTCAACAAACGTTTCCTTTCTTGGTTCATGAGTGGTTATTAAATCGTCAACATGCAGTGATTTTGGTGGCAGGTGGCCCTGGATCTGGAAAAACATTTACCGTGACGAGTTGTCTAGATCGTATATCGGTGCCCCAATTACGTATGGCTCCCACCGCTCGAGTGGTTCAACGTATTGGAGGACAAATTATTCATTCGGCTTTGAAACTAGGTTGGATACCTGGTTCAGTGTTGTATACCTTAGAAAAGCAATTACAACATGAAAGCGATGAGGTCGTGTGTTTGGAAAAAAGTGCAGTATTGCTGGACACATTTGATTGTCCTCAGATGCCCGATATTGTTGTGGTGGATGAAATTGGAATGGTGAGTTTTTGGTTGGCCCATTGGATCATACAATATTTTTTCCGCCGCCCAAACCCATTTTATTTGTAGCCATGGGGGATCCCAACCAATGGAGACCAGTGAAAACAAATCATAATGTATTTAGCGTGTCTCTGGATATACCCATCATACACATTGATTTAAAGGAAAGTAAACGTTTTTCTCTCGAATATGAGTCCATTATTCAACAGTTGCGTTACTATGTGGATACGAATGACGAAACGGGTTTATTTACCTACATTTGTGGAACATTTCCTATTGTGGAGTATATTGATGCAACCGTTTTACAAAAATGTACCCGAGCATTGGCCTACCTGAAATCGACCGTGGAAGCGTACAACAATTTTTATTTGAAACGTTTGATTCAAGGACCACGGATCCGTTTATGGACCAGAACGAAAGAAGGTATGGGTACAACCTATGTGGATGTAAAAGTAGGATGCCACATATTTATTATTCAAAATGGTGTATCTTTAGCCTCCAATGGCACACCTTTGTTGTTCGAAAACTATAATGCCGAACAAGATTGCATTGAATGTATGGATCCTGTGAAAAAGGTCATGATACAAGTGCAAAGAAATTTGAAAGGTGAATTTCCTATTGTCGTAGGATTTGCTGGAACTATTCACAAATTTCAAGGAGATACGATGGATGACCATGCAATCGCCATGAACTTTAATGGAAGTCAAGACTTGAATTTGGTGTACACGGCTCTGAGTCGAGCAAAATCTATAAATCAAATTGTTGCATTAAAGTTGTAAAAAAAAAAAAAAAATTTTTTTTTTTTTAGATTCTCATTTTAAAAGTTGAAAGCTTGATGCAAGCGTCAATCAAGTGCCTACATCTATTGTCTCAAAATATCAAAATATACTCAACACAGTTTTGATTGTTGGCTTGGCATTCCAATTTTTATTTTCAAGCGCATCATGTCTTCTGATCGCTGGTACCAGAAACTATGGAAATCTTTTACGAGAATGTTTCGAGTTGGAGAACAGAAGCCATTCCCCCATGATGATATGAGCGATTGTATGGAAGGTAAACCCTTGTCTGATACAACCCTTCAAGATTGTTTATTCAACTCTCCACCGTCCATCAACACTCTACAAAAACCCTTGCCTGTATATCCCATGACTTGGCCCCTTGAACGCCTGAAAGGAAAACCCATCTTTCTGCAATTGCCCTGTGAAAACAAAATTATTTACGAACGTTATTGGAATAGAATGTCACTCAATTGTATTCCAGAGGAAGAAGAATCTACTCGTTCTACAAATGTCGAGCTAAAAGATGCCAGAGTTTGCGCTGCAAGGGAAGAGTTGATGAAAGATTTCAGGGATAATTTGAATCTGAAAGATTCCAGGGACCACTTTGCAACGGTTAAAGATTGCATGGGGTCGTCCAAAGAGGAACCAGAAAGTACTCTGGAAGCATACATACGCAAACTTAATGAGAGACTCGAATGTAAAACTAAAAACCCCGAGAGTGAGGGTTGTACTACAGTATGGATTTCATAACATGTTGTGAAAAACTATTCATTGAATCAAAGCATTTGATACATGCATAATAAAATGGTTGGCTGTAAAAACAAATATGGAAAAAAGTTTGAAACACTCAAAAAAAAAAATTTTTTTTTTTTTTTAGTTGGAGTTTGAGCCTGAGTTTGCTGCCGAGTGTAATACAACTTCATTTTGAGTCGTGTCTTTGGGATCTGTTACAGAGACCAACAATGCCACCACATATTCACTGATTGCTTTCATTTGCTGAGTCATTTGAGCTTGAAAAGGATGAACCAATTTAATACCGTGTTCTTCCTTTTCCAACACTTGATGAATACAATGCAATAAGTACCTCATTTCCAATTCAGCATCATTTTCTTCCTTTTTCACACTGTTCTGATACACTTGATACGCCCTTTTCAAATGTTCATTATGTACTACATTGTTCAACATGGGTGAAATGACCGTTTCATGCACATACCGACAAGCCCCCCCCCAAATATCATATCCATGACCGATTTAATCGCTTTACTCTGTTTTACATTCATCAAAGCTTGAATAATAGTCTTGGAGGCTGCGTACATTCACATAAAATTATTTTCCTGGCCATTTTTACGGACCGTTTCAATCACTTCTTTTCCCATGGGGATTTGATGCATTAATTTTTCCATATACATGATAAAATATTGCTTTTGAGTGTCCAAGAGTTCCCGATTAATAGAATCATTGTCTGTTTCTGTTAACCCTTTTTGCAAATCTTGCAAAATATCCGTTTCTTCTCGACGTGCTGATTTAGGGGAAGGGAATTCATCGTCCGGCTCTTCTTCTTCGAGATTTCGTTTCATCTTGTCTTTTCAAAAGGTGGGTTCATTATTGCTGTCCCGATCCCTTTTCTCACGGCGATACAAGGCATTTTGCTCATCGATAGGATCATTGCTCATGTAACCTTGCTCCAACACTTTTACGACGTAATCGTCCAAGAATGGGACCATCTGAGGAGTTGCTAAGGAACGGTAAGTATCTATGTCGTACTCGGGGGCAAAGTCTAGAATCCAGTCCCCTCGTTCACGTTTCAAACGAAGTTCGTTGAATCGTGGATGTTCAGCATACGCTCCATACGTGAAATGTAAGGGATTCGATACATACCGTCCTTGGTACGGTTCAGGAGCGTCTTGATCCTTTTTGCCAATATAACAGGCTGGAAAGGTGTACAATAAATTAAAAGCCCATTCAGAAGGTAAAAAAATGTCCTTTAAATGTCGACTCATGAATCGACACCATTCCATTTGATTGGGTTTTCGCGTAAAAGTAGGAGGATGTTTTGCGTAAAAGGTATCGTTGAAATTAAACTGACGCACTTGAGCCGTAAAAGGGTGTCGTTGTCTGAAAAAGGCTTGCATGTAATCGTACGGAAATTCTTGACCCACTTGCAACGTTCCACCTTCAATGAAAGAAGAGAGGGGAGCAATAACCTGGGAAGCCTGAATGTTGTCGTATTGTAAAAAGCTGACGGCAGGCTGTTGCATCAAATAAAAATAGGTGACCACTTGCACGGGAATGGATTTTTCAAAGGAGTTTGAAACACACTCGCGCACGCATTGTATCCAGGTCCTCGCACGTAATCGGACAAACCTTCGATACGTACTCCAAACTGACCTCACGCCGGATCACATACACACCCGACTGCTTCCTCATAACGAGCCTTTTTCAAGGGTTGGCTTGTAAACGCATCAAACGTGCAAGGTCGTTTGAAACACTTTTTGTTTTGATGGCGTCTTAAGTACCCAGCGGTAAATCCGTCTGAAGGTTGAATATCGCTAAAATGCACTTCATCCGAATCGCACGATCTGTACATTATACGCTCTACAACTGGTAGTTTTTGACACTTGGGTTTGGGCTGGTTCAAGGGTACAAACCCCTCCAAACAATCACATTGTTTCGTATGTACATTGTAATGTCCGTATGGTTGACACGTGACATCCACGTCACAATTCACCCCCATAATGTTTTTGATGGATAAAATCGGGATGTTTGCAAATGCAAGCCACCTACGATTTGCCCTGAATGGACACGAGCGTCCAGTCTCCCGTCAGAGGATCACATTCTTCCCCTCGCAAGAGTTGAGGTAGGCATGTTTGATTCAGACAAATGTGATGCGCATCACAATCGTGTGTGTCTTGACAACGGACGGTGGGGGTCGTGGAATCGTCGGCCGTCAACAAGGGCCATTTGGAAAGGGTGGGAGAGGGATACTGCCATGCATATAAAAGAAGAAGGGGAGAATATATACAACAACAATAAAATCCAGTACATTATGCTTTGTTAATAAATGGGAAGGGTTCGAAGCGTTTTGTGACGATATTCCAGCCCAATGTTGGGTCGAGCGGCATCATGCGCTTGTAGCCATCGTAAGCAAATCCATTGGGTTTGGAAATTTTGAATCTTGATGAGAAATTGCTCTACACTATACACGTCTTTATATTTACCGAATCAGTTCGGCAATACCATTAATTATTTTTTCGCGCACTTGCAACAATTCCTTGTCACACGAGTTGACTTTGGTATACGGTGGCACGTAAATGCGTAAATCATATTGTTCGTCCATATTTTCACTCACTTTATCATCAACCGCTATTAAAAAATATGGTCTCCCCATATATGTCTCGTATATGGGCTGAAGCCTTTGTATATTGGTAATAGGTTTTGGAATAATTGCATTCTGAGCGTGCAAAAAGTTTAAAAAGATGTTGGACGAGTTCGGGTAAAAACCCATTCACCACTCGGTGTATATAATCGTCCGACCCCAAACTCCATAAAATAATGTCGGCCTGAATCAATTTTAAAAAGTTGATCAACGTCTGAAATTTAGGTCGCACGTGAAACGTTTTCCCAGTTGAAAACCCCAAAGTTTCGTCCGTATCCAATACACATACATACTTTCGGTTCATAATGCTTGGTTAATAAACAAAGATCAAATGAGTTCTAAATCTCACGTCCGACCCGAAGATCGCGTCCGAAGTATTATTCGGCACATTGACAATTCAATTTCACCGCATCGGATTGCGAAATTCATCTCAAAAAACCTTGTTTGTTGCTCTTGAATAATTTTAACAGGACGGTTTCATTGCTTATATGCGAGTCGGTCCACCGTTTGGAAATCTTATACCATCAACCAATCGTGTGATATTCCAGAACATTTTCATGAAATGATTGAAATGTGTGCATGGTTGGGATCAGAATACGTGCTACCCTTTGCAGGTCATTTTCGAGAATCCTCCGGCTACACCATTGGCATGTTTCATCAATCGATTCAATTGTATGCTCCTCGAAAGATTCAAAGATTGCAATTTAAAGAGACAGTCTATGCTCTCGTGGTGTTTTTTGTGCGTCTGTTACCAATGGGAGGCGCGGTACCCGATTTGAAACAATTTTTATTTTTATATACGGATCCATCCAGTGTTGTGTGATATCGGTGATTTTAATGTGGAAAACCGGGTGCGTCTCAAAGGTCATAAACCGCATTTGAATGAAAAAATGGCGACGTGTCATGCAAAAAAAGACGTTACGAGACGTAATACGTACTTGAAATTGGAATTTAATTTATTTTTCACCAAAAGAAAAAGAAGGGGAAAAGATGTATTTTGAATGAACCGGATGAAGCTTTGATACAGAAAAATGAATTGTTGTGACAAGTGGTCACAAAAGTCTCATTCAATATTGCAAGAGTTTGTCATTTGATGCCTAATAATCACATTCGTAATAATATTGTAGGAGTGGTAGCTCGTTTAGGAAATACCGTGGAGTAAATGAATGAAAAATAATGTGGTAACAATTTTATTATGATGTATGGTATCAACTGTAAACCTAATGTAAAATTTATTTTACAGTTGTTGCCATAAGCACATGTTTGGTAAAATTTGAAACCAGTACCATAAAAAAAAAACATTTCATTATCATTTCCCCAATAAAGTTTATGATGGCTCTTGAATACAAGGCTCTGGATCTCGACTTGCTATCAAAACACAAATATCCCGTTTTGCAAAAGTTTGTGGTGATGGACATTTATTACA
>BMAO01030514.1:111497-128417 GCA_019973975.1 Trichonephila clavata
TAAGAAAAACCAAATTAACGCAAATCATTTTATACTTATTACATTGTTCATTTTAAAATTCGTGGCACAATCCAAATTTCTATTCCAAGTTGCCAAAACCATTCTAAAAAGGCGCTTTTGAGAAATAATTTATATGCCGAGAAGAAAATATTTATTTTTCAATTGCGAAAAGTTTCTCATCAATAAACACTTAAATACAAATGCAGAATAACCATTTAAATTGGATGTTTTTATGCATGGAGCATTTATTCTTATTTATTCTTTACTTCCCCATACATAAATTGGGTTAAATTCCTTTTAATCAAATCACATTTATGGAAATGCATTGCTTCCAAATTAAATGATTAAATTATAAATTTGATTACAGAAAGATGTAAGTTAAGATGGCTTTATTTATTATTCAAATCTTAATTTAGGAAAATTTTAAATTAAAGTTTTCGTTCCAGTTGCGTTTAAAATGAGGCTTCTTAATGTTTTCAGAAAGAAGTCGAGCAAGCATCCATAGAATTGAAAATCCTTAATAAAATATTTGAAAATTCCTTAATTAAATTAAACTAGTGCTTCAGCTTGAATGCAATACAGTTATTTAATATTTATTTGAAAGTTTATTGTTGAGGTTGGTATTCAATTAATATAGCAATGCATTAAAACAAGTATTTTTCAAGTATTCTTAATTTGCATGTATAAGTCGAAAGTTGTGGAAAATTGTTACTGATTGTATTTAATGAAAAATTTATATTTTGATTTGAAAAACCCTGAATTAACTGATTTAAATCCCAGAAAGAAATATGTGATCAAAGGCAATTAAAAACAGCCAAATTAGGCTTGCAATGCTTACAGAATTTGATTGGTTATACTTTAACAAAAATTAACTAGATTAAGTTTTCTACGCAAAATATTTAACTGAAATGTACTTGTAAATTTTAAGAAATATTTAAGGAAATAACAAATTTAATTGAATTTTTTTTTAATATTATGACAAAATATAATGAAAATATTTTTTATTTTTATTTTTCAAACTACAGACTTCTTACGCGCGGATCAAAATAAGTATTATTAATATTTTTTGTGAATACATTGTAACGGGTTCTATTTGTGATTCCGACTTATCCTCAAGGGAATATACATTTGATGACGTTATATGATTACAAAATAAGCTCACTGATTGAGTGGCAGTGCATCACGATTCCACACCGCAAGTCCAAGGTTGAAATCTCAGGCTGAACAAGGTCTACTCCGCCTTTCATCCCTTCAATGGGTCGATAAAGTGAGTACCAAGCTTTCTTGGAAACTTAACACTGGGGGTGTTCATGCCAGACTGACCACTTGACTGGAACATCTGCTCATGCCCCTCCGGGCACAAGGTCACGTATACTGAAATGGGCACAGTAGGTCTTGGCCCTCATGGGCTGTTGCGCCACTGATTTAAGTTACATGATTACAAAACCTCTTTCTGTAAAGGAACCACGATTTATGTTATTTATATACACAGTCTACTCTCGACAATTCGAAGCTAAAGGGACAAATAAAAAACTTCAAATTATCAAGAGAGTAGGGAAAAACTCCCAAAATACACGAAGATAAATTTTTTTCTAACACATTTAAATTTGAAACTGCGTAATAAAACAACATTTGTGCATAAAACATTATCAAAAGTATTTTTAAAAAGTACGTATTATACAGTATAAATACATGTTGTACATAATTTTTTTTTGACAAAACATTTGTTAAATCTTTTTTTGTTTCAGGGCATTCAATCTAACTCTGCCAAAAGATTTTTTTCGAATAAATGACTCTTAAAAAACGTGCGCATCAACATGATTTTGAAGGTAAAAGTTGCGTAGTTTGTTTCGTGACACTTAAGCTGCTGTCATTGTTATTTGAGTCAAATCTAATGGTCATTAAAGTGGCAACGTTACAAGCAGAGGCAATACAACACAAAACATGTAAGCTCCAACCTGTTTTTATAGGACTCTACATGTTAGTTAGTGTTCGAATTGTCGAGTTTTATAAGATAACTTAGAGTTATCCCGTGTTGTAGTCTGGCCAGCCACAAATTTTACTTCGAAATACTGAGGGTACCAAAACGTCTTGTTTTAGTTCAAATTATCGAGAGGTTCATATTATCGAAGGTTTGAATTATCGAGAGGTCCATATTATCGAAGGTTTGAATTATCGAGAGTCGACTGTATATATATATATACAGGGTGTTTCATAAATGATGGGAGTAACTTTAAGGGGTGATAGTACACATCAAGACGAGTAATAGTAAATAGGAAACCAAGTGTCCCAAACGTCTTCCGAAGGAGAAAGGCGCCATCAAAGTTTAGGGTCCTAAATTTCAAATGATGATAAAAAACGGGAAAATGGATCGATTCATTTGCGGTTTTCACTAAAATCATTCTTTAAATTAGTATTTTCATTAAAAAAAGTTTTAAAGACAAAGTTAAAAAAATGCCGTTAGAGGGCGCTCTAGACTTTGGAGTACCGAACAACTACCTTTTACCAGTATTTTTTTTATTTTGTTAAATGTTTACAAAAGCTTAGATTTTAACTTGAATTTTGAGCGCAAAATTGAAACCATCGGGAGCGGTTAAGTGGCGCAAATGTAACCGCGTTTAGGGAGGAAAAATTGAAATGCTCGTATGTAATGATCAAAATAAAAAACGATAAAGCAAACTTTAAGAGGCGATAGTACAACACCAAAACAAGTAACATTCATCAAAGAAATCATACTCGTAATTTTAACCCGAAGGTGATAGAGGGCGCTGAAACAGATTTCGTTTTAAGAGACAAAAAGGAAACAAAGAACATTTACGTTATAAAAAAAAGTTTAATTAGAAATGATTACAATATCTGTTCGAAACACTGACCATTAGAGGCGATGCATGCGGTACAACGGCGAAGAAGGGATTCACGAACCCTCTGAAACACGCCAGGAGTATCGCGCACCTCTCCTGCAGCTGCCGAAAGTCTGGCGACGAGTTCTTCTGCAGTTTCGATAGGAGTCTCATACATAAGACTCTTCAAGTGTCCCCACAAAAAGAAATCCAGGCATGAAAGATCGGGCGATCGCGCTGGCCAAGGGACAGGACCACTTCGCCCAATCCATTGATTTGGAAAGGTTGCGTTTAGATAATTTCGCACCTCTGGCGCAAAATGAGCTGGTGCTCCATCCTGCTGGAACCACATTACTCGCCGGATACGAGGGGGAACATCTGTTATCATTTCCGGCAGCACCTGTTGCAGAAAGGTAAGATATTTTTTTTCCATCCAGGCGTTCTGGCAGAAGATAAGGTCCAAGTAGATGGTCACCAATTATTCCTGCCCAAACATTTATGGAAAATCGTCGCTGATATGCATGTGTAGAAGACGCATGTGGATTTACATCTGCCCATTGGTGGGAATTGTGGGTGTTAAATGTACCGTCACGTGTAAATGTACATTCATCTGTAAAAAGCACAGTTGCACCAAAATCGGGATTTAGGGTGTGCTTCTGCAGATACCAGCGAGCAAAATCCATTCGACGAGGAAAATCCCTTTCAGTCAGTTCCTGGACTCGTTGGCCATGAAAAGGATGCATACTTTCATCCTTTAGTACTCGCCATGTCGTGGAGGGTGATACTTCAATTTGACTAGCCACTGCTCGCGTGCTTGTATTTGGATGATCAGTCACCATATCCAGAATTTTTTCTTCCACGGCTACCGTTCTGTTAGACTTCGCACAGCCTGCATTTGAACGTGCACCAAAAAAGGATCCTGTCTCACACAACTGTCTGTGCAAGCGCACAAATGTTTTATCATTGGGCAACCGCCTGTTGGGAAACTTTTTTCCGTATAATCGTCGCGCCTCTGCACTATTCCCATTTGCAGTTCCGTAGATGAAGTGCATATCAGCCTTTTCTTGATTAGTGAAGGGCAACATCTTTCGTTACGTTTGTTCCGTGATTTACACTTGCACACTCGGGTCAATGGCTTTTATCTTAATAACAATTTGCATATGCGTTCTTCTTCTTCCCCATATCACAATTTCATGTTCTTCTTCCAGAATCTTGCAGCTAAAACGCTTGCATGGATAAAATTTGAAGATGCTCTAGCACGTTTGCGTTTGAATTCAAATCATGCATTTTCTAATCGAAGTTGATTGTTTTTATGTTGTACTATCGCCTCTTAAAGTTTGCTTTATCGTTTTTTTATTTTGATCATTACATACGAGCATTTCAATTTTTCCTCCCTAAACGCGGTTACATTTGCGCCACTTAACCGCTCCCGATGGTTTCAATTTTGCGCTCAAAATTCAAGTTAAAATCTAAGCTTTTGTAAACATTTAACAAAATAAAAAAAATACTGGTAAAAGGTAGTTGTTCGGTACTCCAAAGTCTAGAGCGCCCTCTAACGGCATTATTTTAACTTTGTCTTTAAAACTTTTTTTAATGAAAATACTAATTTAAAGAATGATTTTAGTGAAAACCGCAAATGAATCGATCCATTTTCCCGTTTTTTATCATCATTTGAAATTTAGGACCCTAAACTTTGATGGCTCCTTTCTCCTTCGGAAGACGTTTGGGACACTTGGTTTCCTATTTACTATTACTCGTCTTGATGTGTACTATCACCTCTTAAAGTTACTCCCATCATTTATGAAACACCCTGTATATATATATATATGATGAAGGTTAATATTTAAAATCAATTGAAGAAGGAAGTTAGTGATTGTGATTGCTGTCATTCAGGGGCAAAAAAGTTAAGGAAGCTGATGGTGGAATCACCGTAGTGAAAGTTGAAAGAATCCATTGGGCCGCTCAAGGACTAGCATTATTGCAGAACAATTATTCTCAACCTTTTTGTTGTTGTTTTGGAACACTTTTAACAATTTCAAAATTTGGTGGCACACTAACAATAAAATAAATTGTACAAAATTTGATTATCTGTAATACAATGTGTAAAATAGCTTATGATAGTAGTTTGCAATGTTCAATAAAGTAATATGTACGACAAAGGCAACAAAATGTTTATAGGGTAATTAATTACACACTAATTATAAAAATACATTTAAAACGAAATCTGAGCTTGAGGATTTTTAATAAGTCCGTTTGTATTTAGTCGTAAAATTGATAATGCCACTCTTATTTTGTCATTTACATTTAAAAGACTCGAACTTTTTTTTTCTTTTACTGTTTGTTAGTGCTGAAAATTCGAATTCCCGCAAATAACATGAAGAAAACTGCAACAATATATTTAAAGCATTTTTGGCTGTTATGAGGTTATTGGCTCTAACTTTAACTCAAAATGAACTAATTGACTCTTCCGAATGTTTTGAAATTAAATTTCGATTATTACAGAGCAAAATTTGTTTTTTCTCTTCATTCAAAGTTAATTCATGCACAGATGTATCCGTTCACAAATGGATTCTGAACCCAATCAAATTTTTTTATCCATCTATCCACAAAATTATAAGTTATATATACCCCGAATACTCTTAGTTTACTTCTATAAAACGGCCCGCGTCACTTGACCATGGTTCAAAATTACGCTGGCCGTCCCCAAAAGCCCTCGTGTAGCTGAACAGTGGGACGTTAATATTCACTCACTCTCACTCTATAAAATAACCCAATTATTCGGCTCAGGATTTTAAATTTTTCTTATAGTATCATTAATTATTTTTTTAAAAAAATTACATAATATTTATAAAGGCACACTTCAAGAATAGCTGTTGTAGAGGAGTGTCCAGTGAAAAAAGTTAGATTCTAGATATTTAGATTACTATTTAAGCTGACGTGCTCCCATAGCTTAGATTAAATTAAGATAGTGATTAGAAAGTCATAATTAAGTGCATTTTTTTAAGAAAATATTTCATCCTTTGGTAAACCCTCACACTTCAGCGCGTGCGCGGGGATGAGAGTTCCCAGCAACTTAATAATTTGCAGCAGTAAAACAATTATCTGAAAAAAAAACATTTTGATGATTTAGTTTAACAAACTAAATTAAACAAGATATAAAACGAATGTCAAATAACATTTATATGTTCACAAATGCTCCTTTACATTTAAAAATTAAGATTACTTACATTTTAGATTGCCTTATCCATTTAAATAACACACAATTAGAAATTATTTCAAATGTTTTTAACGCTAAAGAAAGAACAATATTTTTTTTAATTTAACATATTACTTTATCTGTGCTACCATAGTATTCATGCATTAAAGCCTGTTTCAAACTTTTGAAATATGTATTGTTTAAAAGGTCCTTATTGACGATTTAAGGTTAATGTGGATTAAAAGTACTTCTCAAAATATTACCAAATTCAAATTTCGTATAAATTTTAAGCATAACTATGCCATAAATACCTAGAACTTGTGTGGGAAATATATACTTATATACGTAGTAGGATAAAAAAGTTCGGGGACATGGCGTAAAAGTCCCTACTTTGAAGATTTTAAATTGCTAACACGACTATTTTCAAAATAATCCACTTGGGCGGTAATACACTTTTTCCAGCGCTCGAACAATCTCTTTAAACATTACTGGAAGTCATAGTTTGCAATCACCTGTAAGGCTCCTGCGATGCTGGTTGTACTTCAGTTGATGACACAAAATGACTTTCTGGCAGAATGTTTTTCAATGATGGTAATAAATAAAAATCGCAAGAATATAAGTCTGCTGAATACGCTGGTTGAAGCACTTCAGTATCAATTTTAGGGAGAAATCATGAGATCATTTGAGATCGTTGTGCAAGTATATTGCCATGCATAAGGTATCATTGTCTACTTTTCCACACTGAGGCCGTTTACGACGAATGGACTTCCTTAAACGCAAAATATCTCTCTATATATAATGCTCCTTGATAAGCTATAAAATAATAATTCATTTAAAATTAAAAAAATACCTCCATCATTACTTTTTCTTTGCTACAATTCTCGACCCTCTTTAAAATGCCGATATTACTCGACCACCTTCGATCTGATATTGTTGAATCAACATACATTCTTCCTTATTACATCTAAACTCTCTCCAGGCGTTTTACTCAAAAGCTGACAATTATGTTAGAGAATTGTTCTTGAAAATCCATGTCTCTTATATCGTAAAAAGAATAAAAACTATATCAGATCAAAATTTATACGTGCACGCACTTAAATCACATGAAATTGACGAATCAATCCTAAACATGGGGGGAAAGGATGGTAGAAATGAAAGTTCAAATGGTGTTGTTATAACTACATGCTTTAATTGTCATGGGTGACCATATAGCCCATGAACTATATATTTATTTCCAAAACGAAAATAGTACACGAAACAATGCAATAAAAAATATATATAATAGGAAATTAGCACTAAGTTTTGATCCAGGTATTATAAAAAAGTCGAAAGCAATATGTGAAAAAAGGTCTTAATCAATATGTAAAAATGTGACAGAAAATTAAAATCTAAAACTGGTGTATTTTAAGTAAATATATTCCAAAATTTGCATCATTGTCGATTGCCTGTCAAGAGAAAGATTCACTTCATTGGCTTTCACTAAAATTACAATTACGCACAATCTACAAGAAGTCAGATTAAGAACACAAACACATGATAGTTCTTCATTTATAGAATTGATTTCCAGCTCTAACTGGAGAGGAAATATATGTAGAATAAAAATATAACTGTATAAGAGTGATGCAAGTTGCACTTCTTAAATTGCGTACTACTAATCCAGATTCTACTGATATCTACCATAAACAACACTAAAATGCCATTTATTTGTAGTTTTTGTGGAATTAATCTCTCATGTAATGCCTTACTGAATGTTAATATCTCTCTTCTCGACTTTTATTGAGACAATTTAAAAGGAAAAACTACGCAATTACCTTTAATTCCCACAACTTTGGAAAAGAATCCGGCTTGTGCAAGAAGTTGAACAAGCGGAATAAAATCATACAAAATATATAATATACTATAAGCAAGGATTAGCTTTTCCCTAAAATATGCTGACTATTAAACAATTATTTGTCTCAGTTGTCTCATAAAGATCAGAAAATTTGAAAAATGGATTCTTCGTAAATTGAATGACAGACGCTAAGACTTCTCTAAGAAAAATTAAACTCAGCAGTTGGCGCTATGTTACAAATTTAAAACAGTATAATTTTTCTTTAATCCTGTAAAGATATTATATAAATTATTAAGATGTTAATTGTTGTTCCAACAATCTTGGTTGAAAGTATTTTTTGTACATTATAACCATTGCTGAAAAAAATCCTGCCAACATCCTTATTGCATTAAGATTCACTTTTAATCTCCAAATCTAATAGAATAATAATAGAACCACAGATGTTAATTGAAAAAATAAATAATTCAGAAACAAGGAATCAGCTCCCAGCAAAAATAAATAAAAAAAATTGTATTACTCAGAAATTCATCACCTTTTCCTGACTTGAATTTGATGTTCAAACACACAAGGCTTCCTAGTAAATGCGTAAATTAAAAGCATAAATCTATCTCTAGCATTTCAGAAAGCGTATAAATAATTAGGCATATCACGCCGCTCTTTAATTCCTGAACTATTTGCCAGTTTAATAAATATTATATTGCCTTTTACGTGTTTTAAATATACAAGAAGTTTAGAAACTCGGAAATGGGAAACTAACTTCGACGAAGTTAAACCAAGTAATTTATTAATTAGCTGTGTTATTCTATCTGCCTCCTCCAACTTTAAACAAACAATCATTTCCGTAATGGTAATCAGACTAATTTAAGTTGCTTAAGTGAAACGGTAGGTTGGAGGGACGAACTGGTGTAAACTTAAGTTCCTAACGAAGGCAGTGGGAACTTTATGTTGGGTGGTTTCCTTTCTGTGTTGAAATTATAATTGTTGTAAGCTAAGTAACCTAATTTAGTTTCCTTATATAAAAGTTTTAGAATATTTGATTTCGCATTTTTCATATTGAAAGAGAACCCCGTGGTTAGTGAAGTATTTATTATGTTTTAAAGGAGGTTTGAGAGCTTAAAATATCTGTCGGTTAATTTCTTTATAGAATACTTGCAAAATTCAATCTCTTCAATAATAATCACATAAAATATTTATCTTGTCTAAGTAAAAAAGATACGTTAAATGAAATATTATGTACCGTAAAATCCGGCGTTAAACGCGCACCGGCGTATAACATGTGTACCTATACTTCCAAGCCAATTTTTTAAAATTTTTAGGTATATTCACACCGTATAACGCACACCTCCTTTGTTACGAAGAAATCTGAAATAATAGTATACATTTGTTGAGATAAATATTATTCAACTCGTTGCCAACTAATGGCCGCTCACGCTAAGTGAGTTAAGAAACAAACAGAAATTTAATAAAATTATAGAACATTATAATTTGAAAAATATTTAACTTTTAATACGAATTTTATAACTTTATATTTATGCATTTGTAAAATTAGGAATTTGTATTTTATGTAAACTAATATTTATATTTATACTGTGTATTTATGTTGTAAATCTGGAAGCAATTTCCTTGTAACATTCTTCAGTTTATTGGATTGGCAACAGTTCGTATTTTGGCATCAGACTAGTTGCAATGTTTGATGCGAGCGCAGCTAAGCCTAATGGAATAAAAAATTATTCTTCGAATCCTTTACAGCAAATTTCTATACTTTGACGTTATAGAACGAAACGTTCCATAACAAACTGATGACCCTTAATTATTTTATGTAAATTTTTAATTGAATTCAATCATAGTATCTAATTATAATCAATTATAATGCTTGGCGAAGCATTCGAAGAATTATTGTTTAAGTGAACAATAATTCTTCTTAATAATATACTATTTTCTTAAAAGTCTGGAATAATACCTTGAGTAAATGACTTCAAAACATAAGAGTGCAATACTAAAATATTATATTTCTAGAACTACAGCTAATTTAGTTCATAAGACAAGGCGTTTCTTTTAAATAAACAGTATTTCGGGAATATTTTTGGGATTTTTAAAGCTACCGTTTTTATACCGGTGAATAACGTGCACCCTTAAGTTTCGATCTTATTTTTTGTGTTAAAAGGGCGTGTTATACGCTGGATTTTACAGTAAACATAAATAAAATTGTAAGTTTCCAATAAAATATAAATTTCAAAAATTTAACGATAATTAGATTTTTAATAACTTAATAATATGTTGGCGTACAAAAAAAGATAAGGTGACTTTTTTTATGTAGGAAAGTTCCACATTTGATTGAGTGTAATTTTATAAGATATTTCCAGTTTTTCTTTGATGTAGGTTAAATTCCCATTACACAAACATTTTTAATGAAATATACTTAAAAAAGGAAAGCAGTATTTTGCAAAAAACATTATTACTGTGCACCAATTACAAAACTTTTTATAGAAACTTGATCAGTCCAGTAAACGTGCGAATTAATATGCATACTGAAATAGTAAATTTTGCACGTTGAATTCAACAGCTTACATTAATCAACTTGAAAACATTTAAAATTTATAACAACTGCAAAAAAATATTTAAAATCTGGTTTATTTTGTTGAAAACTTAATTAATAAAAATAAAAGGGGGAAACATAGTAAATTTCCGATACGTGGTATCTCTTTTCCAGCGTTCTAATATTTAAATTCAAACAAAATGTAATGAATGCCCTTAGTCATTACTTTTGAAATAGATTTAAAATTAATGTTAGTAGTTTTGGTAGAAATGTAATAAGATAATTGAAAACGATAAAAATCCTACAGAGAGTAGCTTTTGTGCAATGTATGGCAATCTGCTTCGTTTGCTGCATACACCGCTACCTACACCGGAGTATGCACAATAAATATTTCTATGTACTAGCGCAGTGTACGTATGACAGCGATTCCCAAACAGTGGGGCGTGATAACTCCACGTGGGAGGGGGGCGAGTATATCGAAAATTTGAAAATAACATTTTAAAAAATTAATTTACTGAAAGGAAGCAAAGCAAAATACATTCTGACATAAAAAAATACACGTTGCATATTTATTGCAATCTATTCAAATTTAGAAATTAAAAACGAAAAGCAACATGATGTCCTCTATTCCTTAAAAGTAACTTACGTAAAATATATTTAATTTAAAAATAACATACACTAAGTTTACTACATATCTTGATATTGTGTATGGTTTGTAATTAAGGGGTCTCACATGACCCTTAACATATATCTGTGCACTCGAAAAAATATCCTTCTTGAAACTAATGTAACTTAGCAATAAAGCAAAACAATCATTTTAAATTTTTATCACATGATAATCACATATATTTACATTCGTCCTCAAATTTCCGGAGAATTTGAGAAAAATTTATAAAATTTATAAGGAAATAAAAATTGGACAATTTTTTAAAAATTTGAAAATTAGTATTTTACAGCGCGCAAGATTCTGAAGTACAAAATTGATCAAAATTTACAAAATTAACTTTACTTGGTATAAAAATGTTCACTTTCAAAGTTATACAAATTTTTAAAAATTTAGAGAAAAAAATATATTTTTTAAATACAATTACAACAAAAATTTTAAAATTTTAAGAAAAAAATTAATTAAAATTCAAATTAAAAAAATATTAAATTTTTTTTTGAAAATTGAAGTATAAGTTATGAAGAGCCATATTTTGAATACGTGTATGAAATTTCAAATCGATCTCATAAATAGTTTCTGAGAATTTCTGCGCGCAAGATAAAATTTGTTGTTTTGAGAAAAATGAAGTTAAAGATACGAAAGAGATAGGGATTTTGTTTAAATTTCTCTAGTTATTTCTCAATAACTTCAGAACTTTTTACGGTATCAACAACATTTTGGTATCAATATGCTCAGAAATGTTGAGGCTTTAACATATATTTTTTTCAAAAAATTGAAAAATTTGCAATTTAAGAGTCCTTAGACCTCTTAAGGCTGTGTAATGTAGTTTATCTTCAAAGTACATCATTATGTTGTTGTTGTTGTTGCTTATGCCACCTGATCGACAGTAACATCAGATCAAGGTCCACGAAATTCATTGCGGCTAAGGGCTAGAATTTTACGCCTGTCGTTAGCCTAAGCTTTGAGCCCCAAGAAGGTGACAGCGTGACTTTGTTCGGAACAACACGATAGATGGCGAGATCATTCGGACCCACTGGTTTAACGAGCACGTTCTAAGTTTATACTCGATGGCATTTCGTGGTATCGGGCATCGAACCCAGGCCTTCCGGTCTGGAGTCCAATGCTCTAACCACTAGGCTATCCACAGCCCGTACATCATTATTATTACATTTAATATAGATGACTCTCCCCAAGGTGTTCTCCTCAAAATTGGGGGGGGGACCGAGTTAAATCGTACTGTCACCTGAATGGTGGTCAATGCTACGGCCAACGACAGGCATACGTGTAGCCCCTTGCCATGATAAATTTCGTGGGCCTGAATCTGACGCAGTCGTGATCAGGTAGAATAAGAAACAACAAAAACTACATTTAATACATTGTTATTGCATGGGGAGGCGTGATGAAAATTATGCATGGAAATAGTGTTGCAAATATTGAAATTTTGAGAAGCACTGATGTATGGTACAAGAAAAACACAAGCATTAATAATTTAAGCTATTGGCCACGGACCTGGTAATATTGAACCGCGGTCATGTAATTGAGCTAGCTCCCCTACTCCGAACTTCTACACCAGGTCAACGGAGAGACTGATTCCGATAAATTTAATATGCATCAGCCACTTTGCCCGGCTTGACTTCAGTGGCACTGAGGATCTAATTAAGACACGCTGGCTACGAGTCCGGGACCATGACCACCTACAGCATTTTAAAGTCTACCACGGCCTTTTAATACGTATAAGAATAAAACTTCAAAAAAATGACGTGGACATACAAAGTTGTGTGTCCAATTAAAATATCTCTCTCTTCAGCTTGATCTTAAATGACAGGAGTCGACAGACTTATCCAGGGTACGGGCTGCTTCTAATTTTTTCAAGGTGTTGCGGTCCACCCAGTATCAGTGATGTCGTGGATTGCTTCTCAGTAATCCCTAAAGGGAAATACGTGTGAACCTTCTCTAACCGATGGGGGATTCAGTCAGTCTGTATACAACTTTGGCCGATAACGGACCCCCGAAATCGGTGGGTGTGCCTACCCACAAAACAGTAGTTTTTAATTTATATTTAATTGTTTGTGTGTTGTGTGTCGTCATAATAAATGTTTAAAAAGAAAAATAAGGACTGATAATTGAAAACTGAATACGCAACCCATTCACAACAAGTGGCACGCACAAAGAGGGAGGGGAGGGTCCACGGGCCTGGACTCTCCTCCATAGCCCATGATTTTTTTTAGATTGATTATAATCCCATGCATATAGTACATTCAATTTAATTAAGTATTTGTTATTAATAATATTTTATTAATTAATGCTAATTATTTATTCAATTTATTTCCTACAGTACTTTGTTCCGGACAATCTAAAAAGGAAAAAAATGTTTGGCAGCGTATTGAGGTATATTATGTGAATGGTACATATTCGACGCTGGACCATCGCGCCACGCCCCCTTTGAAAAATTCACGAGGGCACCCACTGCCCAGGGTCGTAGTTGTGGTGAAGTAAGGAAAAAGCCAACAATATTTATTATAACTTAATACACGGAATATATGTACTTACCGACGTAAAAAAATTTAAAAAAACTCACTTTTTTCAAACCGCGTTTGAAGCAAAACGAAAAATACAAACATTATAATAATAGCTACAAATATAATAATATATAATGATGCACTTATTATCAACAATACAAAATACATTAAAAAGTAAAACAATTTCATCTAAAAATAGTTCTTGTAATTATAGTCAGTAGAAGATTTAGTCTGCGTACTGTCAACCAATCTTGAATATTTTCTCATACAGTTACTAACGACTAATCTTCAGGCGGTCACTCCAAATTATCTTGGCGGTCTACCGGTGGATCGCGATCGACGTAATGTCTACTCCGGTTATATGATAACCCTTAATACGCCCTTCCTACTCCAATTGTTAGCATGAATATTGTACTATAGTTTTTCATAAATAAAATCCACGCACTATTATGAAAGTCTGAAATATTCTGTACATGAAAAAGTTTATTTTATCACAAATATTTTCCGTTGTTAATAAAATATGTTGCTTTTGAGATCACACAATACTGCAATGACCTTTTATTGTAGACTCTACAACGTTGAAAAAAAAGAAGAATTTTCTTTATCTTATCAACAAAAAAAAGTCTAGTGAGCTACGTAAAATTCCACACATTCTCGTATTTTTCAACATCAGCCAAGATTACTTTGGTATGCGTCGAAGATTCCCTTCCACCATTCTTCATTCTTAAAAATCATAATTCTACATTCTCTGACTCTATCATCTATGTTTTCCTTGAAATCCATTGTCAGTAAGCCTGATAAGTTTGTCCACACAGACTTATTCACTGCTGTACCATGTCTTTCTCGATTCTTTTTCTCCTGGGATATTTTTCATAGTGTCCAATGGCTTGCAAAGATAAGAATGACTGCAGGAAATGCAATATACATGAGTTGAGAGGCAGTAACACGCAGTGAAAACTTTTTTCTTACTTGCCAGTTATCTGCTTATTTCTATTCTTTATGGTGTCCGGTACTGTCATTTCCTCAACTCACTTTTCGGATTTATTCTGCGTTATTTTTCACTCTGGCTCCTCCGCGGAGGAGAAATTTATTCTTGCATAGAACAGACATCCGAAATAGATACTGTATCGAAATTTACGACGCTTGTTCGTTTAGGGAGATACTGATAGCTAGTGGGAGATTTATGGTTAATAGTCGGAGAGAGAATACAAACCGTTTCGTTATACCCAACGATTATCGACCGATTTGTTATTGCAACTCCATTTAACATGCTTTGCAAGTCTTAGCTCAATTTTAGAAATAGATTTATCGAAAGAAATTCAATAATGTAAAGTGCGATATACCGTATCTACTCGAATCTAAGCCGCCTCCCCCCCCCTCAGTGTTAATGCTACGAAAGATCGGGTGCGGCTTGAATCGAAGGAAATAGAATTCGTTTTGTAGGGCAATTAGAGCAATTACAGGTTTCTTATGCATTTAAAAGTTTATGGCATTGTAAAATTATAATTATTCACTTCTTCTTAGTTCAAATTTTAAAATTATTTTAATTTCGTAAAATTAGATATTGATAAACCTTTTCACACGATTTTTCATTTTTCACAAAATCTTGTTGAGAATTCGGGGCTTTGGCTTAGAATCGATTGCGGCTTAGATTTGAATGAATGCGGGATACAGATTAACATTACATATCATAAAACAATCTAAAATATAATTTTACTTATATGAATCTTTCGTAAGAAACTTAGAAATTGACCTTACGTAATGTAGAAGCTTTGGGAATTTTCGAGAGAAAGATCGTATGCTGCTTCTCCGTGTGATCCAAGTGAATGGATCAGGGAGAGAATGTTACTTAGAACTCTATAAAATTTGCAAACAACCAGTAAAATTTGTCAAATTGCATAGACTTAAATGAGCTGCTCATCTGGCTAGAATGAATGAAGATCGCTGTTGCAAGAAAATCTTTCTGGCAAAGTCCATAATAACTAGATCTCGGGGAACATCCGCGTTAAGATGCATTGACTGTTTTGAAAACGACCTAAATATTTTAAAGGTCAAAAACTGGAAAACAGTTACCAAAAGGAGAGAGGCCAGGCGAAAACTTCTGGAGAAAACCAGGGTCCACCTAGGGCTATCGAGCTATTAAAGAAGAAGAAGCTTTCGTAAATACCCTTAGTTCTGATTAGTTCAATTTCTTAAATATATTGCATTTTAAGATTATAATAAACATTCATTTGATATGGATCTAAGTTTAGTTCTTATACAGTAAATTAAATTATATATTTTATAGAATTCAATAAAGATTAAAAATTATGTACAAATTATGTATTAAATAACAATTATGCTTTTTTATTTTACTTCAATGTGTTAAATATTACCCCAATATTTCAATAAAATATTTAATCGTATTATACGCCAATTTTTCAATTGACGTATAAAAAAAAAGTTAAATGATTTTATTATAAATAAAATCATATATATAATAAAGAACAATACTAAATACGTAATACATTTAAATGGATTTTAATTTTCAATATTAACTGAACCATGCTTAAAATAATTAAATTAGGTAGAATAGCGAAATATTCTAATGGGGAAGGAAAAAAATTTCGACCAACATTTAATAACGAAACTGAAAGTTTTGAAACTTTCTCTAGGCGATTTGATGTCAAACCATGACTACAAGGTAAGACTGTCTGAGATGACCTCTATGGTAACCTTTATAAGGAAATCAATGCATGACACCTATGGGCCCACCTAAGACAGCTAACGACTCATCAATAGTATTTTCTGTTTATTTTATTATATAATTTAATAATTAAGACCTGAACACTTTAGGGTTTAAAAAGGAAAAGTGTTATAAAATGTCAACATACAATAATATAACAGTTTAAAACAATTGATGAAATTAATATTTTACTGATAGTATAGTATAAGAACTCAAATAAAAAATCAATTTAAAAGTGTTTGGTAACAAAAAGGAATTCGAAAACTTCAGCAGTTTAGCAACTGATAACTACTATCTTATATTGACCTAATCATTGAAAATTCTGAAACGCATTTCCTATTCCGTACCAATCTATTACATTAAACAATTTTTTTTCTCTTTTAATATTTCAATACTGGCTCAATTTCGAACCCCTTCGTACCGCATGTACTTCGAAGCCTTCATTTACATAAGAATCTGTGTTGAGTCCCAAGTTTAGCAGAAATATAGCTCAGAGTGAATTCCAAATGAGCTGGGGAATCAATCTGTTGTCAATCCTGAGAAGAGGAGCAGAATTCAATTCATAGTCGTCGCGCACCAGAGGTTCGCATGCGAATTGAGTCCAGAAAT
>BMAO01030514.1:197708-215208 GCA_019973975.1 Trichonephila clavata
CCAATCCTAACAATCCCCTCCGATAAGAGCATTCAATATCGGTTTCTGATTGTTATTCAAATACAGGTACGATTACGAGAAGAACACGCATAACGAACCAATCGTGATAGAAATTATAACAATAGGAATAATCAGCATATCATTTGCGTTCTTGATTAAATCGTTAGAATCGATAAGATTAATTGAGCCTTTCGAATTTTTGTATCGATTGTAGGTTTTAAATATATTTTAAACGAAGGATTGGAAGAGGAATAAAAGTTAAATTGGAGAAATAAGTTATATTTATCTATCTAGAAAGAAGCTACACGAATGCTTTAGGAAAGTTATACTAGGGTTCGGCAACCTCTTAAATGTGGCGTGTCAAATCAATCTACCAATATGATTCAGCGAGCCACACAGTCGGAAATTTGTGAAACAATTCGATTCTCGCGATAATGTATGCAGAGTAGAGAATAGAGGTCATTAATATAGATTAATAGTTTTATTGTACATTAGTTTTGCATCATTTAAATATATTTCTTAACATAAAAATAAACAACATCAAATATAAATATTTCTTCAACAAAATAAAAATAATTATAAGCTGTACATATATTATATAAATGTATTTTTAAACATATTTATTAAAAGACAAAATAAGATATAAGTATTTCCCTTCATTGTAGTTAAATAAAATAAAACATAAAAATTGTAAAGCGAGCCTAGTGCATGCACCGCTCTACTTTCATATCACAAAGTCAGGGATATAATTTGTGACATTCAATTTGATACGATTCTGAACATTCAGTTGTTATACAATTTCTTTGTATATTCGAAATATTTCTCATATGAGGAAAGATTTTTTTTACTTAGATATAAAGAATCAAAAGCGGAAAACAGAGTACATGAAAATTTCTCCTTCAAACAATTTAATCTTCCTTGCAATGACAATTAAAAATTTACAAAGCAGGTGTAAATTTGCCTTTAGACTTACCTATAAGATTTTTCATAATTCCGTAAAATGTTCACAATTCTGAAGACGTTTGTCAAGAAAGTCCATTACAAATTTATCAACTCCCAGCCACCCCGAAATTGAATGACGTTTGTTGAGTAGAGAATGAATATTATAAATTTTGTATTCGGTGACTTTCTTCCGGAAAACGAAAACAACTGTTTTGCCCCACATCCTCCTTATTTCCCTTTTTGTTGACTTATGCGTTCGAATTCTGGTGCTACTGCAGGCCCACTGTGGGCATTAAATCTGCCAAAGTGAATGAGCAAATGTATATTAATGACATATCATAAGGCAATACGAGGGGTAATGGCGACAGGCCTCGCAATTTTCAATTACCTGGACGACACTTGAGTTGGCACCCTACTCTCTGAGCTGTCACTCCAGGGTCCTTGCAAACATCCCCCCCCCCCATCACCCGCGGCAGGATTCTAGAGAGCCAAAATCATGATGTTATGATTTTGAAAGCTTTTTGTAAGATCTGGCTTGGAATCAAATCCTGACCCTAATATTCTCCGTTTAGCTTTAATACCACACCACTTTAATGGAAAAATTTTGAGCCTTAACAAATTCAAAGTGCATGTCCCTCTCCATGGGATCTTTTAGGGGCACCAGGGCTCGACCTCAGGACACGCCGGCCACAAGTTCTTAGCCATAAACCACTAGGCTACCACGGCTGTTAAATCTGTTGAAGCTCTATGTCTAATATGGCAGTTTGGAGAGAGGGTGCCAGCCCTGATATCTTCCTGTGACTTAACTGTGGTCCTATAGCAGGGGTGTAGCTACCACCATATTAGCCGTGTTAATAAATATCGTAAAATGTTAAGGAGACCCTAAAAGAGCACCCAAGGAATTTTGATACAGGGGCTACTCAGGACTAGATGCGTTTCTGTCCTAAAGTAACTAAAAAGTCCTATAGTATCTACGGTTCTTATAAATTGTTACGAGATCCGTCGCCAATAGCTTTTGTGTAGCTTCGTTATATACGACATTAATAAACAATCCATCGACTCAGTAATTTTAACTATAAAGTAATTAACTATAGTAATTTAACTATCTCTTATAATTTTAACTGTAAAGCGCATTTTTTGGTATCAATAATAAAGGAAAAGGGCCGATTGGGTTACAAAGACTGAAACCAAGCGCAAAATTGACATTGCCGTTAATATTCGTAAATCATTTTACAAGAAGATTATAAAAGAATGTGTGTGTGTGTGAATGGTGATGTCTTTGAACCAAGAGTATCTCATTTTAAATAAAAGGAGTCTAACAAAGAAAGTTTTTCCAACCATTAAATAAGAGAATGGCCTGCCATCATTTTTATACTAATTACAAAATAACCCAGTTTCTAACTGGTCATAGCCCATCTTTAAAAGCTACTTAAACAAATTTAATTCAGTCCTGTCATCTTTCTGTGATTGTGATATTGGTGGCGAAGAAAATTTAGAACATGTGCTCTTTCAGAGTTCCAAGTTTGAAAGAGAACGAAACAATCTAAGACTGGCTTTCAAGGGACTTAATATAAATTGGCCATCGAATCTTCACCAACTTCTTTCCACCAGAAGTGCTTTTAAAAGTTCTGTGAATTTGTTAAAATTATTTGTATCCTTCGTAAGATCAAAGAATTTTTTTCCTTCATTCCCTTGTAATGTGGGATTAATAATTATTTCTGTAAGCTCCGTATGGTATTTTGTGGTGCACGGAGATTTTATAATTGGTTTCAATAAAAAAATTTAATACTAATAAAGGAGTTACATTACCTGGGTTTTTCTTAAAAACGTTTAACATAGATTCATAGTATTTTATAATACCTGCATTTTATTTAAATTACATCACACAAGATCAACAGTAATACAAAGAGAAGATCTCTAAAATGAAAACCCAAATTCAATAACATAAAACTCCATTGCCCCCCCCCACATATATTCCAAACTACTTAACCCGGGAGTATTTTACTTTTCATCTTAACAGAAAGTACCGGAAACATCCCTCCCTTCGGTTAAAAATGGGAGCGCAAATTCCCATTTTTAACCGAATTTAAATTCATACAAAGGACTAAGAATCTTTCTCCGCGAACCAAATGTCTTTCTCTCCCAGAAAAAGGTGGGTCATAACAGTGTTTCACAACCCGTATTTCATTCGAATCTGGCGTTGGAGGAACATTGGCGTTTCTTGAATCTTGCCTGAACGACGCCAAAAATCTTATTTTATGGCCAACATGCGTGTTCTGGCATAAGCCAACTCGGAAACGTAAAACGGTATGTATGTTATTTCTCGAAATTTTACTTCCAGTACTCTCATCAGGCATTCCGCATAAAGCAGCTCTTGATTTATAAGGTGGCATAAATTCCGGTCTTATTGCTTTCTATCCCTTTGGTACGAAAAAAACCTTCCCATAGAATATCCAAATAACAATATCCTGAGACAGTTTCTGCGTAAAATTAATGCCACATTTCTCATCCCTTTCACTGCGTAACAAAGGTTGGAAGAATATATTTTTATTGGATGAAGAATTAAACCTATTATTTTTAGGAGGATTACAGGGTTGTGGTCGTTTAGTTACTTGGGAGAGATTAAGGTTAGGTATTTTATCAATTTTGAGTTATGGTGGGAGTAATTTATAGGATTATTTGTGTCTAGGATTCTTTTAAGTGTTTTTTTTTAATAATCATTTGATGGGGTACTGGAGAATCTGGGGTGGTTGGAAATATATGTCAATGATTTTATGCGTCATTTTAGTATTTAAAGTAATTTTTGTTTAACCCCTTAACTGTACTGGCGTATATATCCATGTCACTCAACTGATGCATTGAGTGTCTCGGACGTATATATACGTCTTGCCAAAATTTACCATTCTTTTCTTTGCGCTGCTATTAGTAAGACTTTTCCGAAGGGTGTGGAATGCAATAAAATAACCTGGATAGTGTTTGCGAAAATTTTACTTATTTCAGAGAAACATATGCTTGGTTGTGTCTCTCCCCCCCCCCCCCGAATAAACTGCAAACGCGCTGCTATGTAAAAAGCGGCATTGGGGTGCGAATCGCGTTACTTTTAATCGGCAGAGTTAAAGTGCTAATACTTGTATCCATGTTACTTCAGACTGAAGGCTACGTCATCTATGGTCCTTTATTAAATTTGAAACTTAAATGTTACAATTTACGGGAAAAAATACAAAATTTTCTTTTAAGGTATTTTTTTCTTCATAGAATTGTAGCACATGATCCAATCATATACAAAATATGATGAATGCAATGTAATTATTTATTACTTGAAAAATTATTTTATAAATTTTATTTTATGCTTAGGCACTCGACTAGGTTTGGAGACCAATTTTTCAAAAATTGATTTTCTGAATAAATTTATTGTTTGAAAGAACATAAATGGGCTTAAAAAGTCATAATTATTAAATAAATAACATGTATCAACCTCTGTTCTTGAAAAAAAATATTAATTTTATGAAATTTTTAATTTAAATTATTTAAAGTTAAGAAAAGCGCCATAAATAAAAATAAAATTTTCAAACCTGCGGTTTGCTATACTCTGAAAGGCCCATAACATATACGTTATAAATTTCATTTAATTTGATTGGATTCTTTTTCAGATATCCCGTTTTTCGTGCGCAAATTCTCGTAAGAATTTCATTCTACAAAAAACGCGTTAAAAATACTTTAATAAATTAAATAAAGTAAATGCTATAAAAACAACTTAACAAACTCTCTAGTTTTATGTATTAGTCTTTCTTTCTCAATAAGTATACTTCATTTTTCTCTAATAGCTTAAACACCAAAAATCAAACACCTAAGAAACACTTTTTCAACCTTGTCGTATACCTTAATTATAATTCACATGCATGTTACACTATTTCACTACCACTTAGTTAAAATTATCTTTAATATGGGTTACTAGTCCATGTAAAGTAATAAGCAAATAAATAAGAATAGGGTTAATAGTACAATAATTGTTCTGCAATTAGATAAATTGTAATATTTAAATATTGAATAAAATCTAGCAATGAAAATATTTCGAAAATTTTCTACAAAGCTAAAAACATTTCATAACTACTAATTGCAGGTAAGTGGTTATTATTTTCTTTGACGTGAATCACACTTTATAACCAGTTAAATGTAGTGCTTCCGTTTGAGAACGTGCTACTATGTTTGTCACGGAAATCGAGCGATGACAAATATACTCGTCAATCACAGAGCAAAATTTGTTAAAATATTGGATTGAAAAGATGGGTTTATTTCATAAAATTGCCAATTTTATTATTTATGCTTATTTATTTGGTTAAGATAAACCTATATTACTCGTGTGTGTGGATTTCAGTGGTATCACGGAGAGGGGGGGGGGTGATGTGTTTGGCTGGGCAATAATAAAGAGGGACCATTGAGATTTTCCAGATGTTGGTCACTTGGTCAACGGGTCACTCGGTACGAGATGCTTAGTTGATTACTCAACACAGTGCTATTAAGTAATTTAGCTTGGTTGCGGGTTCATAAGGCGACCGTAAGGTTTTATGGATATTTACGAATTTTAGTGACCACCAAAATTCCCGAATAGAGGGATCTAAACACACACTGATTTACTACCTTCTTTACAGACAGAATATTTTCTACCTATCTTAACACTAAGGAAATCCTGGAGTGGGTGCTGTAGGGTTGACACTTTCATCTTACCAGGACACATTCTTGCTTTTGCCACCCCAATAAAATAACTATTCTTTAGACAGCACGGCATTGAGTCACTACTCTAATGTCAGCACATGGTTCTAACATCAAACACTACTCGAATGAAGTTTATATTCGCCAATTACAACTAAGCGTTTGAAAATAAATTCATTAAACACGTTTCTCTCAAGTTCTAATTTACCTTTAAAATTGGATTTAGAAATAAAAAGTTTGTGAAAAATACTCCGATGCCACCTGTAACGTGATACATATACATATGAAGAGTACATTTTAAGGTTAACTGATCAAAACAATTGGTGATCGCTGGTCTTCTAGACAGAAAAGTCAGAATGTAATATTAGTGTTGTGGTATTTTTCAAAGTGACAAAATGTTCTGAAATTATATACTATTGTTTTACGATGCATAAATACAGTCTTTAATGTCAAGAAAGGAAGATCCTGTATAATCTCATTGCATTATTTTACCCTCACGCACATACTCGAGAGAGTATTTTCCTATACTATTACTAATCACGGTTTAATTTCCCGTATTTTCAACAATTTTCAATATTTTTGAAATTTAATTCTCAAAGAATGTACAACAGTACTTAAAATAAAAGACAACATTCCAATATAGGACGCTTAAAACGTCAAAACAAAATACAAACTCATGCTTCTTAATGAAACAAAATTCGATTAACAAAATGGAGTCGGTTGTGTAATTACAAAAATAAGGTTACGATGCAACTTTATAGTTGAATTACTGTCAGCATTGCCAATTCGGGGCTGAAATTAACTCTTCAGTAACCTGCCTGATATTTAGGAGTAATGTTATTACTCGAACTAAATGCCCAGTGAACCGCGCGCTAACTGGATCTTGCCCAGTGAGACGAGAATTGATTATCTAAAACAAATTACAAATTGTTTTCTTTGTCAGAAGGTTAATGCGATTGGGAATGCATTGATCGTTCCCTAAAATTGTCCTGCGATATCATAATTAGATGCGTTTGATAATTTCTATTTTAATCTATTTTAGTTCCTTTCAATTCTAACTTGTTATTCCGTTTAACGTTTGTGATTTTCTTTTTGAAGTTTTCGATTTCATTGGTCAATATAGGGTGTCCTAAAAGTATGGCTAGATTTCAAAAAGGAATCAGAAATAAAGATTTTTGCTCATTATTTTTTAATGTTCCTTAAAATAAAAACTAACTTTTCTGTTTAATGAAATGGGGGCTAGAGGGCGCAACGTCCGCGTTTTGCAACACCCTCGTTTCAAAATACCTTCACCACAAGAACAAGGGCAAGTTGTAACATGATTCATCAAATTTAAATCTGCAACACATGTGCAGCGTAAGTTCTAGACTACCTATAAATGAAGTCTTCCATGAAGATCCACAATGGACAAAATTCATGTGACATCCTAGTCACATGATTATGACAAACACGTGTTTCCTGCTAATCAGTTCACGCGCTTCGTTGTTGCCCACTTTTGCTCTTTGCAGAAACTTTCATTTAAAAAGCCCATATTTGTCAACAATTATATCACATAAGTAACTTAATTTAAAAAAATGCACATCTAAAATAATATTTCTTTTTAATTTCCGATATTTTGATGGGTTTTTTTATTGTGCAGTCGACTCTCGCTAATTCAAATCTTCGATAATACGAGCCTCTCCCTAATTCGAAGTATATGCTCAAGCCCATAGAAAAACTCTTGATATTTCAAACTGAAACAATACTTTTCGGTATACTCAATATTTCGAATTAAAATCTGCGGCTGGCCAGACAACTACACGCGATAATTCGAACACTCATTATCATGTAGAGTCCTGTAGCAAACAGGTTGGAGCTTACATATTTTGTGTGGTATTGTCTCTTCGTGTTCCCCTGTAACGTAGCCCCTTTGATGACCATCTGTCTGTCATTGCTTCTTTGTGTTTCCCGCTTCCTCAAGTAAAAAATACACTTTTATTGCTTTCCTTCTTCAAGTGGACTATACACCGGCTGCACTTGTTGACAGTCATCCATATCTTTTATTTAACAAGTTGCGTTGCTACACAGGTATTCAGAAAGGATGGTCCACTATTGAGAAGAAAAGATATGTTGGATTTTGTATTTGGCGTCGGAGTGACATGACGATTTAGGATTCATTTGTGTGACCTATGGCATGTGGTACCAAATAAAGTATGGGCTGAACTGGACCTCGCTTTGAAGAACCAATGGTGTTGGGGACAGTGTCTGAGGGGACCGATAACAGATTAAACAGATTTTTTTGTCAAAAAAGACCAATTATTTACAGTATGTATTTTTTTAAAAACTGATTCTAATACACAAATGTATTATTTTAATATAGGTCTTTTAACTTTTGTATAATATTTATGCTGTATATAATATGTATTTTTAAAAATACTTTAAAATAATTTTAAACATATGTACAATTGTTGTTTTGTTACATAATTTCAAATTTAAATGTGTCCGAAAAATTTCTCTTCGTGTATTTTGGGAGTTTTGTTTTACCCTCTTGATAATTCTCGAATTTTTTTATAGGTCTCTCTAACTTCAAATTACCGAGAGTCGATTGTGTGTGAGAATTTTCACCCAATGATAAAATTTGAAATTTTATCTAAATTTTACAAATAGAATAACAAGTACAAGTTAGTTTAATGACAGTTTTGAATTAAATTGCTAAGAATTGAGCTCACTAATAAGTGGCATGAAAATTTTATAACAATAGGAAGTGTATTGTCAAAAACAAGATATGGCCGCCCTATAAGAAGCTGAGATAACTTTACTCGTATAGACTCGATTTGTTGCGTGCAACTAATGATGCTTGCATTGAAACCTTGTAATAGAATTCTGTAAAAAAATTGACGTTTTCTTTAGGGAACATAAAGCCGTGAGTTTGTTTGTAATTAAAATTTGAAAGCTTTGCAAAAATTTTCGGACACTCGGTATGTATGAGAATTATTAATTTAATAAGCGAACATTTTTAAATTGTCCTGAGTATACATTCCAAAAATATATTATTAGATAAAAAGTTCAGAAGTAACATAAACAAAAATAATCCCTTATTAAGATATCCGACTACCCTAAAATTGTGAATTTTGCCAAAAATTGACAAATTTATTTTATGATTTTATTTTATGGGACATCCATCTTATAAGCTTTATAAAAATACCAAGTTTATAATTTTCTGTTCCCTAAAACAAAAATTACAAGTGTTTTAGTAAAGGTAGATGCAACTAACTTTAAGCAAAATGTCACACTTTAAAACGCGTTTTACTCGAAATGTGATTTTTTTGGAAATAATCAAACGGGTCAGTGATTGCTAAAAAAGTTTTAAACATAATTAACTGAATTTTTTTTGTAAGTTCTGTATAATAGTAGAATTGTTTTAACCTTCAAATTTATCAATCACTGTTTTATTACAAAATTTACAGTCCTTTATGTGAATATAATCACTGTTTTTTTAAGCAATTCCATGTAATAACTGAGATAAAGTGCTCTAGTTTTTTTAAATAGAAAATATCACTTATCCTGAAGGTCATTTCAAAAAAGTATTACATAGCAACACGTTAGATTGAAAAAATCGAGAATTTGTTTATAAACCTTTGGTACAGAATAACTGTAATAATTTTAGCACATTTTTCATAAAAGCACTAAACAAATCTAAAAATAATAGAAAAAAACTCCACGTCACATTTTTTTTTTTTTAAAAAAAAGTTGTCGCAACCAGTCGGATACTTTCAACTTAAGAAAAAAAGAAACCTTCCCTTTTTGCAAGATAAACACATTTAATAACTCCATTGTACTGAATAAAGTGAAATACGCTGTGTTAAGTATTTATCTAGTAAAATTTTAGCTATAGATCAGTAAAAATACTAAAATTTATCAAGAAATTCATATAACTATTTACTTTGAAGCATTTTAGCTCTTTAACGAAAATTTAGATACTTTTATAATTTATACAGCAAATCATAATAATGAAGATAGTCTCTGAATAATGATCAAAGGGTACATTAATAACAGATAGTTTCATAACAGCCTTTAAGCAGATTTAAAGAATTCACACACACACACACACACACACAAAAGAGTTGACGACCATTGAAAAAGCCCTAAATTATTCAGACTTATTCGATATAAAGGATTTTGATAATAACCTCATTAATCAGATGGAGTTAGAAAATTTAGAAATGAAGACTATAGATCTGCATTGTAGTCCTGCTTAAACAAAAAATTTAAATGTTATTGAATGTCAAACGAAGAAGAATTTGAATCCCTTATTGAAAACTCGATAAATGAAGTGGGGAATATTATGCCAGATGTCTTTGCTTCTATTTAAAAACTAGGAATCAAGTTGTAAATAATTTTCACATTAAATTACTCTTGTTAAAGCCTATTTTTGTACTAAATTTTGTACTGTCAAATGCTACAAACAGATACAAAGAGGATGACTCAGCGGCGTGAAATTATTCGCAATCAATAACGTACCAGCATAATATCAAAATTCTTGCTATTAACGTTAAGCAAAACAATTCGAACATTTAAAAAATAGCTTACTTCAGATCTAATTATTTTTGTATCATTTTTATATATTAAATAAATATTGTATTATATTTTTAAGTCTTGTTTTTTTATTTGTTACAAATAAAAATTATAATGGTACTATGTAAAAAACCTTAAGTAGAAGCACTCGAAAACATTTGCATTTTAATTACCTTTAATTTTGGCACTTTGATAAAATCCTCTTTAACATTTCTTTATTATGGTCTGCAGATAAGCATTAAGATTTTAGATATCATAAATTGTTATTGAGTCTGTATTATTTCTTTTTTTTATTTCTTATGTCATTTCCGTTTTAAGAGACTTCGCGCTATAAAAAAGTTTGAGTGCGTTGCAAAATATTGTAATCTCTTAACTGTCAAATTATTTTGATGATTTGGATACATAAATTGTTTCCCTTATGCAACAGGCTAAGAGATGAAACCGAAATAAACTTCTCCGATATGTATTCAGGTATAAAACAATAAGATGCACCAAAAACTATTACCCCGTATAATGCTTGGGTGTGACATTTTTGAGCTCTAGTGAGCTCTCTAGATTTTCTCGGGATAAAAGGTTAAGAAAGACATTCTGGACAAAAAAAGAGATACAGAAAAATCATTTTTGATGCAAGGAATTATTTTCTTTATCTGTATACAAAATTCACTTAGTAATTATAAGGAAGATTTTTAAATTGTTCTACGATAGTGAAAACTGAAGTACCGATTTTAACGTAACAGATAATTATATTTTCAGTAAATAAAGAAAAATAGTTCGTGCTATTTCTTAAATAAACCAACTCATATACAAAACAAAATATATTTTAACTATAGATTTACAATACAACATTAGAATCAAGTTAAAAACGACAAAAAAAATTGTATACCGGTGTAGAAAATACTCTGTGTAGATTCCTTGATTTTTAACGAAAGTCAAACGCATTTCCGAGTTATTTATATGTAAGTTGTTTATTCCATTTAAGTAATTAATCAACTCTCCCTGGGATGGTTGTTGCATATACCTAAGAGTAAACAAACAAAATCTTCAAAGCCACTGGTGCGTTTACTGTAGAACTGGTTAATGTCACCACGCCTAATACTGAGATTCTGATAAGGTTCTAACAAAAATGTTCCAAAATACCTAAACAGCCAGTTTCGGTATAAATGAATAGAACAAAACATCAAACAACGTAAAAACAAAAAAAAAAATTTGTTTTCAAAAAATTACGGACTGCCTTTTGCTGAACTTAATGAACTTGAGGTTGCAGTTCCTTATGTACAATTCAATACTCGCTAACTGTATAGAAAAAAAAATCAAAATCACAATATTATTGAATAAGTTTTAAATTGTCTTTCAAGAACTCTGCAGGGTAACTTTTTCAAAGCTGATTGGCATACATCTATGTCGAAATGCCGAGTATTACATTGAAATTCTTTATATTTAATACACTAAACATTAGGAAGGGAGGACTTAATGTATGCGTATGCACAGTAGGTTTATCCATCATAGAGAATTCCCCTTCTTTTTATGTCGAAAAAAGCTTTTAAAAAGGTTCCTACATTGATAAATTATTAGCAACAATACTCCCACAACCCTCACATTCTTTTTAAAAAACAAATTTAAAAAAGAATGCACCTCACTACAAGAGGCGAATTTTAGCTTCCAAAAAATGATTGGAACCGATAAAATGAAATTTACATTCCGCGCGCGTGCCACATTCTACTCTTTATAGGCGGTGTTTTGTTCCAAGAATTTTGGATGAATTTTATGTTTATACTAATATTAGATAAGAAAAACTATGATTAAATACATCGTCTATACATGACAACTAAATAATAAATAATAGTTTATAAAAACTAAAAAACACCCTTTTACAGTTAATCGAACTAAATTGTAACTTAATCTTTTAGTCGCCAAATCTGGAAATGGGATCTGAAAGTGGGAAATTGTTAATCCTGATGATCCTTATCAGATCAATGGAATAAAAATTAATAAACTATTGTATTGTCATCGGTCCTGGACAAGTGAGCAAAATTTCGAATTAATCTAACCTTTTAAAGCGGATATAAATCAAGTTTAAAGATTCCGTTACATACAAGTGAAGCATATAAAAGGGTGTTAAAAAGAAGAGTAATTATTGTCCTTCAGTTTTGATAATTTTTGGCAATCCTCTAATTCAGCGGTTCTTTAACTTTCGATCACTGCGGCTCCCTTTTATGTATTAGCTTGACATCGTGGACCTTTTCGAATTTGAACACCTCTCCCTGAATTAATATTCTTGATGGAAATATATGCTATAATAACATTTTTTTCAATGGCGGTAATTTAGTGATCTAGTCTAGGATGAAGCATCTTTCAATTTTTCTTCTAGACCTTTCAGAGTTTGTAAAAGTAAGAAATCTTAACATTGGGGGTCTCAGGGGTATTATTTTGTCTTGAGGGCAGAAAATAAAAACAATTTTTCAAATAAGTATAATTCTTTGAAATTAAAATTAAATAATTCGAATCTTTTACACATTATTTATACATGACGCTTCAAATAAGAACAAAATGTTTAAAATATTATAACTTTTAAACTTATAAGCAAATGAAAATTTAAAAAAAAACATTTCTGTAATCTTAAATAAATTTTACGTTGCGATTGCTCTTTTCTAAAACTGTAGCCTTTAATATATAAAACTTTACAGAATTATATAAAATGTATCATGTTCTTTAAACCCTACCTAATTTTATATAGTATGACACATCTTTTCTATTTCAAAATATTTGAAAAAAATTAAAAATAATTGCTAGTTATTATAACTACTATTTTAGAAAACATCATGTCCAACGTAAAAGTTAATTAATATTTTCTTGCAGAAAGGTTTCTTATTTTCAAATGCTTATAACTTTGAAATTATTATTATAATTTAAATATTTTACACTTTTTTGAAGCCTTATTCTTGTATAAATAATGTGCAAAAAAGATTCGAATTATCAAAGAATTATATCTATTTGGAAATTGTCTATATTTTCAGCCCATGAGACAAAGTTAACACCCCAAAACACCCCCCTAAAAGAGGCCATCGCTCAACCCCCTAGAAAGACACTGTGGAAACCAGGGGGTCTATGGACTGCAGTGTTTGGGCCTATTCCCTAATTCATCATGTATTCAACTAAAAGTATAAAACTGAATATTTAATTTTCATAAAACTACATCTTTCTATGATGTTCTCGGAACACACCTTAATTGGACTCTGAATAGCATCAATCAGTTGATAATTTAGTTAATGATGGAAACTAATCAAAAACTTATTTTACATCCATGTATAGGAGAAAATTTAATTTTGAACTCTATATTAAGTAAAACGTTACTGTATAATTAAAAATGTGTTGATGTACTATACAACATAAACCAAACGTTAATTAGAATTGTGACGAATCTGTACGGGTTTTCACTAATTCTTCTTTTCTCAATTTCAATAAAAATATTTATTTCAACTAACCTTCATCGAGAAACCAAACGTGATTTATGTAAATAAGGAATATTATATAAATTCGGTTTTCGCGAGTTGAAGGGAGCTAAGTAAGAAGAAGTGAGGAGCCAAGTTAATTAAAGTCAAGTGAAAAGATCGAGAAGTGGACTCGTAGTTGTTGACAAGTTAAGCGAGCTTGATACATTCTGATGTGCGCAAAGGAAGCGGATTAAAAGTATTGAAATTCACAATTACGGAGCGGGGAGTCAATCGTCCAATTCATCCATTTAAGATAGTGCCTGAAATACGCCGTGAAGGAACGGAAGCATTAAAACAACAGGTACTGTGTTTTACAGATTTCGATTAAGTAAATTCTGATTATTAGTGTGAGGCATAGTTGTAAATGTGCGCATTTAAGCTGTCTTAGATTGTTAAAATTCCGTAATATTTTCCCCGCTTGTTATTATATCTCCCCTCTGCACTCTACTCTCGCTTATATACCTTAATTAGTATTGTGTTGTGTCTGTTCATAATATCTGATAAGAATCAATAAATCAGTTTGAATAGGAATAACGTTTTTAGATCATTTAATTCCGTCTACACATCTAGCCGGGTTTTCAGATAGACAGGAAGGTATTAATGTAAGGGGTGGCTACAGGTCACCACAGAATTTGACACTAAAATATATTTAAAATATCACAAATAATTCCGAAAAACTTCTTACAATCTGTATGAGAACTAAAAAATTAGCATTTTTTTTGTTTTACCTAAATCAAATAAATTCAAAATTTATAAAGTCGAATGCTTCGAATTTTGTTTCGTCTTCATTATTGTTTGAGGTATGTATATGTTACCTTGTCCGAATATCCTGTGTAAGGAAAAGACTAAAATACTTAACTCTTCAGGAAAATTGATGTAGCACTAATGTATTGAAATTTCGTAAATAATCAAATATTTCACATTTGTATTCCAGAAAAGTGAACTTTTTGTAGAATATTATTTCCTATAAGTTAACTGTAGAATACCATAACAAATCTTGAAAAAAGAAAAGATGAAAATATCCCTAATTAGTTTTCGTCATTTTGCGAAGAAAGTTCAAGATTCATTGCTCTTTGGTTCTAACTACACGCGCGAGAGAAAAAGGAATTTAGGATTGAAACACATTTTTTTCTTTAAAATATAATGCAGTTCTTTTAACTTTCAGCACAGATATTTTAAATATTTTTTATTTGACTGAGGTCCAAAGTTACGAGGTTCGTAACTAGTAGTCTTGTAGCGCAGCTCTAAAGAGAAACAGAAATAAAAAAATCGAAACATAATTATATTTTGAGGAAAGACAAAGAAAAAATAAGTATAAGTTGAGAATTATTAAATTAGTAATAAAAATAGAAGCTATGAAAGTATGACACAAAAAAATATTTTTAAAAAAAATTTTTCCACTGTCTCATACATATATTCACTGCACTGCATCTTTAAAATTTTAATGCATTAAATAAATACATAATTTAACAGATACTAAAATATAAGAATCAAAATACAGAATATACTATATGTAAATGTTTGATTTATTCCAGAAAAAAAATTACTATACATTTGAACATATACCTTATACGAATGCTTTAATTTAATTTTAGGGCATTTAAAAGCAATGCTAATATTTGACCTAAAATACTAAATATCCATTTTAAAAGATCTGAAAGAGATTTTCATCCCAAATCTTTTAAAATGTAACTTATCACAAACAAATATTACAAAAAAAAATGTTGTTAATTCCTATTTAGGTGCACCAATAATGTTTTTTTTATTTTAGTTACTTTTTATTAAATAGCTACAATTAATATAAATATGTATATACATATGACAGATTCACAATATTAAGTGACAAAATAGAAAATGACTTCCTTGCGGTTTTCTATTTTCCTTTCTATATATGGTATTGGACTATTTTTTTTTGTTACTGTTTATTCATTTATTGAATTAAATTATTCTAATAAAATAATTAGTACAGAAAAAAGAAATAACATTCTCAGAAATTAGGCCGTCCCAGGTGGGATTCGAACACACGACTTTTCGATTAGAAGTCCAACGCACTATCCATTGCGCTACAAGGACACAATGAAAGATTTTCCTTTGTATATATGCTGTTAGACTTGTTCTTAATATTTATTCATTTTTTTAATTTAATAAATAAATTAATATTTGAAAAGAACTGTATTAGCATCAAGTGTCGTCCACTACAAGTTTTAAAAAATGTATTTCAACATGAATGGATTAATAGAAAGTATTTTATTAACGATTGAAAATTTGAACAAAATGCACTCTTGGACAAAAAAATTAGCGCACCAAGAAAGATTCGTCAAAATGAAACCAATTTTTACATACGTAATGACTACTTTGATGTAAGTAAATGGTTAGAAAATCAAAGAAAAATAATCATTTATTTAAGAGAAAAAGGCAAAAAATGGAGGATTTAATACCCTGATGAACTCTATCTAGCGCGAATGCACGATGCGATACGATCGGGCATTGAGGCATACAAGTTCTATATGATGTGTTGAGAAATTTCGTTCCATATTTGCTGTAACCTTGCCTATAGTTCGTTCAAACTCGTGGAATGCCCAACTCGCCGTCTCAAATGATCCCAGATATGCTCTATTGGAGACAAATCTGGAATTCGGGCAGGCCACGGAAGGATAGTAACAGTGCGGAGACAGTCTTGTGACACCCTTGCCGTGTGAGGCCAAGCATTGTCTTGTTTAAAAATGGCTCTTGGGAGCCGGTGTATGAGAGGCAACACATATGGTTGTAGGATATCATGAACATACCTCTGGGCTGTCATGTTGCCACGGATCAATACTAGGGGTGACCGTGTATAGTAGGCCATTGGCAACCCATACCGTCACACCAGCTGTGGGAGCGGTGTATTGCTTTAAAGAAAAGGCAGGATTGAAGCGTTCACCACGGGATTTCCACACGAACACGATTCTCATCGCTGCTGAGATTGAATCTGGATTCGTCGCTAAAGACGACCTGGTTCCATTCCACTGCTGTCCAATTTCCTCGTGCGTGGCACCACTCCAAACGGAGGCGTCGATAGGTGAGCGTCAAGGCCAGCACACGTAATGGACGCCGCGATCCCAAATGTCCTTTAGCCAAGCGCCTTCGTATGGTTCGAGAAGACACAGGGAAGGTGCTACCTACTCCTCGATGGCGGTCAATGAAGAAGTTGCTGTACGTGTGCATTTCTTACGATGTGGCAGTCATCTCGACGGCTGGTTTTTCAAGCGCGTCCTGGGCCTGGTCTTCGTGCGATTGACATCTCTCGGATCCATTGATCCCAACACCTTCTCACAACACAATCAGAGCAGCCTGATTGACGAGCTACTCACCTAGCTGACCACTTAGCTTCCATCATGCCGATGATTCTCCCCCTCTTAAACTGCGACAGCTGCTCATATTGTCTTCGAAAACGGCGTAATGGTATGTATACATCATCCTTTCCTTTGCAAACGATTCAGAACACCCAAACAAGCTTGGTTACCTGTTTTATACTCCACGGAGAACGACGTTAAACGTCCTCTACCGCCTATATGTAATGCGCATCCCGCTGCATTCTAATCATTTGCATATCTCTCCAACATGTACCTTCATTCCAAATTTCGTTACGATCCGTAATTATTTCTTAGTGTGCTAATTTTTTTTTGTCCATGAGTGCATATATGCATTGCCCTGGGCTGCATGGAATTTTTCTTGTCTTATAAATGTTATGTTTATGTTGCAATCGTGGCATATTGGAAAAGACTTTTTACTTCTTACTTTTTATTATTTCTTGATCAGGACAT
>BMAO01030515.1:0-25662 GCA_019973975.1 Trichonephila clavata
ATTTTAAAACATATCTTGAGTTTACATATCTTTATTCTTCAACACAAAATCTTCAAAACATCAGGGTCAGCCACCCTGAAATGAGAACTGGATCAGTGAACGTACAACAAGATTCTTTGAACACAGCATACATACACAAACAACATTGAATTCACACATATTTCAATTGTCAATTACTTTACAAATTTGATCTGGTTAAAGAAAAACTGCCATTCCAATCGCGCAGCGCTATTAGTGTTATTGTGATTTTCCTATCTACGCCGCGACCAAAAACCAGATATGAACTAATATACACATCAATATGCCGATACATACACAATTATATACAATTTTCAAAGCATTCTCAATATAAACAAACAATACAAGGACTTCTTGCACCCTTAGCCGAGTCTTCCCACGTAGGAAACAAATGTAAACATACATATGCTTTCCATGATTTAGAATATATTTAGGTATACAAATGTTAATTTTTCACTCAACGTATTGTGACTTTTGTACTTAGTCATATTTAACAAAACAAGCCTTGCTTCCTGCAAAAAGTTCACCTGACTGCCTATCAGTAAAAATATAAATGAAACAATACAACCTGACTAATATCTTGTTCCTCTCCTTTCTCTGATGTCTCCAATCTGAACATCCAACGATGTGGACCTTCTGCTTCGTACATTCCCCTTTTAACTCCTGGAGACCTGTTCTGTACTGTCGGCGCCTTCGTAAATTATAGTGATGAGCTCGCCCTACTTGATTTCTTCTAGATCGGATTGGTCATTCCTGGTCTGGCAATGTTTCTACTGGTGATCTGGACTTGGCTTTTCCGTAAACCTCTCTTCCGTATCTGGAATCGCGTGGGGTGGACCTTCTCTGATGTCTCCATCTTGGCTGAAGTAGCTTTTCTTCCTCAGGCTGCTGACGACCTCCTTCTGGAACTTGTCTACGGTGGTTATCTTCTAGTTGTTTTTTTCTTTCCTACCTGTTCAGTCGGCGCGATGGAGGACGGGAGCTTTTGCTTGTTGCTCTCTCTGTGTGTGGCTTTTCTTTTCCTCCTCAGCCCATCTGACAGTGGACTCTGGCGTTGCCCTTTTCCACCTCCTTATGCTTTGGTTCTTCCTTATTTTCTGGTGCGGCCCTTCTGACAGTGATTCTGGGATCGCACGCTTACTCCGCCTTTTGGTCAGCTCGTGTCTGCTCTCCTTTATCCCTCTCTGATTGCTTTTATTCCCTACACCTGTAGTCTTTATCTCTCCTGTATCTGTCTTCCCCCGACTCATTACTCCTAAAGCCCTGTGACCGATCTAACCCATATCGACTATCCTCCAAGCTACTCGACTGATACTCGGATCCTCTGCTAAATGAACTATCTACCTTCACTGCACCTTCATCACTTTTTCTCTGATGGTAAATTCGCACTTGGTCTATATTAACTGTAGTAGTTCTACCTGCATTCCAAATTACAACATTATTGTTTTGAACACTTACGACTCTATAAGGACCTTCGAATTTAGGACAGAATTTTGCTACCACCTTTTTACTGGCAGAGCTTTTAGGATGAGTTTCAACGAACACTAAATCATCGAGCTTAATTTTAAATTCGCGTATCCTCTTATTGTAGTACTTCGCCCACTTTTCATGCTTTTTCTTAGTATTCTGCCTATCTTCCTCAAACACCTTTTCAGTATTCATAACCACAAGTTCTGTTCCATCCATCACGATCACAAGTTTTTGAAACTGGGTAATAAGCTTCCTGCCAAAAATAATTCTACCGGAGTTTTTCCAGTGGTTTCGTGAACTGCCTTTCGTAATGCATACGCGAATTCTCTTAGAAAGTTGTCCCAGGTCTCATGATTTTTATTTACAAAAGAAGCAAGCATTTCTAATAAATCGCGATTAACTCGTTCCGTTCTATTTGACTGAGGTCGATACACAAGTTTTGACATACTTTATATCTAATCTAGTACTTAAATGCTCAAAAACTTCGGATATAAATTGGGACCGTTCTCGCTTATAAGTTTTATTGGAGCTCCATATCGCGAAATATAATTTTCGAACAGGGTATTGGCGATTATTTTTGTGGACGCCTTTTTGAGGGGTATCACTTCCAACCACTTCATAAAGTGATCCATTATTACTGAAATATACCTATAAATTTCAGGTTTCGATGCTAAGAAGGGGCTTAACAAATCTAATGAAACTATTTCATTTGGATAATTAAGTATCATCGGTATTAGATGACCGGCCGGTAACGCGTTCTTATAGTTAACTTTTTGGCACGTATCGCACGTCAAAACATAATCATGTATAATCCTCTTCATATAAGGAAAATAACAAGCAGCCTTCACGCGTAAATATGTATTTTTTTGTGCCAAGGTGCCCAGCCATAGGCTTATCATGCAATTCGCGCATTATCGCACCTCACACATTGACCTTGGAAAATATACTCTCATTTGTCGAAAGCAGATGCGTACTTCGCATAAAATAACAAGCCGTGCACTATCCTAAAATCCTGAGACCAGTTTCCGCAGACTGCCGCATTTACCGTACTGTCATTGGGGTTTTGTAAATAATGGTAAATGTGAACCAGTTCAGGGTCCTGCCTTTATTCGGCAATCAATTGTTCCCTTGACGAAAGTACCAAATCTATAATTACTGCACAAACTATATTGCAGCCTCAAAACTTTCCTCGAGTTTCTTATTTGAAAAATCAATTTCTAAATTCCCCTAATCGATTTTTATTTCTTCAATTTGTGAATCTGGAATCGCTAATGACTTTTCATCGAAATTCATGGTTATTTTCGAGTTTCGAATAAAATCGATACTAAAAATGCAAGGCTATTCTAGAACCGCTAATATATGAAAATTCCACTTTTTCTTTAATTCTGAAATCGGATCTCCAATTCTACCGTCCCTACATTGTTACAACAAGCGCCTTGAGCCGTTATAACTTTTGTGTTTGATTTTTAACTGGCTTATAAGAAAAATATGATCGATACCTTTCTTCAGAGATAAACGACCTCTCGGCCCCAGTATCCCATAATGCCTTCGTGAAGATCTGATTCACTAAAATGGGCACGTACGGAAGTTCTACAGGGGACATCCGTAAAGCAGAAACCCTTTTAGGAGGTTTCTCATCAACCTGCGATCGATCCTGATTTCGAACGCTTACAAAGTTAAATTTTTATGATTCCCCCTATTCCAATGATTATTCGATCCCCGGTCAAAATTATCACTCGGACCCCTATTTCTAAGCTGATTCCTTTCGCCACGAATCTCCAACCCACGACCATTCCTGTCAATATGGTTCCTGTTCTCGAACCCTTGGTTAGCATGGTTCCTTTGGGGTCTAGTCCCATATGAAGTTCTATAATCATGTCTCCCATCATTTTGACGTTCAACTACCCCTGTATCTCTCCAATTTCTACTTGTACGACCTTCGGTAGACCTCCTACTCACATCCCAAACTCGTCTTTCACTATTATTATTACTAAAACCCTGGTTGTCTCTCCTCAAATATCTATCCTCATATTTCGTGATCATCTGAAGTAACTGCAACTGAGAAGTTGGATTTCGAATCTCTATGTATTACAACAACTGTGGTTCCAAACGGGCAATAATGTGATCGATTAAATTAGCTTCCGACATATTTAGTCCCGACCTTTTGTGTGTTTTGAGTAAGTCGTATATAAAATCTGATGGAGCCTGACCATGACCCTGATACGACGAATAGAGAACCTGACTTCCAATTCAGACTTATTCCTAATCACTGGGAAATTTTCCGTCAATATTTCTTTTAATTGCGCGAAATCCATAGCATTCCCCTTCACTAACGACGACCCAAAAACCTCGAACCAGTCCAAAGCACGTCCTCGGAGACGCCCTTTGAGATAAGAACATGTCAAACTGCTCAGTATCTCGTAAAATTTAACATTGCTATCAATACATTCTAAAAATTCCTCTATGTTCTCAACTCCTGAGAAACAAATATCAGGCAAGGGCCTAAAATTGGATCCGACTCCCATCTTGGGGTTAAGGGAGATATGTCCATTGGACAAACACGTTGAGTGCCATTGTGGTGGCGGGGTCCTACCTGGGACCCCGCTCACTCCACCCGGCTAGTTTCTAAGTGTGGGAGGAAACATAGTATTACCAGCAATCGCCATAATAACAAATATATTTATTCAAGTTCGGAACAAACACTTAAACAATCACAAGTTTAACTATAAGAAGAAACCTAGGAGTGATTCCTAAAACATCGATTAATCCTAATACTCAATTCTAAGATCTACCAGAAATGGACAAGGCGAACTAGCTCTAACTAACCTTAGACCGGTACTGAATCTACTATCTTAAATCTTGAATCTAATAATTTACTCTCATAAATTACACCTTTTAAACGCGTGCTAAGTTCATAAAGTAATTCTCCAATATTCAACTTACTTGACAGCTTCGTGGCTCCTTCTTACATCTACAAAACCTATATAGACTTTATATAGTCGAACTAATTAACATATATTTATCTCGTGTTTTTCCTGAAAGGCTGTGAATTAGTATAAATGCTAGCCCCAAAGTTTCCCAAGAGGATTAGTTAGAAACTCTCGCGAATAGCCCCGTCACAAGTTTTAATTGTATTTTATAAAGATTAATATTTAATGATAATTCCATACAAAAAAATTTTAATTTGTTGCAAAATGTTTGTAAAATCTAAATTTTTTGAACTTTTTAAAGCATTTTTTAAATTTCTCAAACCTTTTTTAAATATGTCTCTTTTCTTTCAAAATTTTTTCCAAGTACCTTATAATATACTACACAAAACTGTGCATGGGGTTTTTCCTGCTGCTGCTCTTTAATTTTTTTTATAGTTAAACTTCCAAAAATTCTCAAAAAAAACATTAATTTTTATTTTGAAAATTTTTAGAAAAAGTATTAAACCTGTTAAAGCTAATTCCATGCCAAGTAACACAAAACAAACATTTCAGAACATGTATAAAAAATTTCAAACCCATGCTTCAATTATCAAAAAAACCTTAGAGTTTTGAATAATAGCATATGTACAAAATTTCAACATGGAAAAAAATGAGTTTGAAGTTTTCATTCCATGAATAGCATGATATAATATTCATCGAATAATCTGAAGCTTTTATGAAATGTTAATTAGCTTATTTAAAACTGCTTACCATAAAAATTGCGCAAATGTAGAACAATTAAATAGTATATTGCCATAATGATTATATAGAAGAAAACGAATGAAAGATCGATATTTTATAAAACTTTATCTTAATAATTTTTAAAAAAATAAATACACACACTTCAGAGCTAATTTCATGTTCAGAGCTATTGCACAACATGGACAAAAGATGTTTATGTCTTTATTTTTTATTTCCATGATTTTAAAACCCTTCGCATGTTAAACATTGTACACGAATGAAAGCAAACTCAAATAACAATTTATAAGTAAAATTTATCAGAAGGTTCATTTGTTTAAATAAATATCTTAAAATATTTTAATAATAAAAATGTTGAATATCACACACATGGGATATATGTTTATGTAAGGATAATTAAATTAGATCTAAAATTAAATCCCTAGACCACTTTTAACTTTTATTTTCCTGTTACATCTTCAAGTATTAAATTTAATATCCAGTTCGGGAATGAAGAACACATGGCCCTAAACAGAACTTTACCACTCCGACAATGAATTTTTATTACCTAGTATGCCATGCTTAACTTTCAAATATATCTCTTCAATAAGAAGACCACTTGAAAAACATCTGGCCTGTAAGTGGTTACAGATTCTAAAACTTGGTGTCCGTCTCTCTCTCTCTCTCTTAGCAAACACATCCCAAATTGATTTCATGGAATAAAGACAGTTCAAAATAAAATGCCTTGGTGTTGAGCCGAAAAAACCACGACAGCTATAAGTCGACAGTCTGAGCCTGAAGGAAGAAAACCTACGGCATGCAAACGTATTTTAACTTTTATTTAAATCCATAGAAAAAATAAAAACCTTTAGAAAACGGATGCCAAATCATCCAACTATAATGGAAAATGCTGTAGAGAAAAATTATGGAACACTGAAAGCAATGCATGTCGCTTAGCGGAACGTAGGGTTGCCGGAGGAAAGAGGCACCGGGAAACGAAACCTACTTCGACCGCAAGAAAATAAAAACAGCTCTCTAATAAGCATTCTCTGATGGTAAGAAGAAAAAAGAAAGACTCCGGTCCACGAAAAGAAAAGTGCCGTTCCAACAACCAGAGAAGAAGTAACATTATCTTATTCACTTGAAGGAAATTCAAGTAATCAAAATTTTAAGATTGAAAATAAGGCAGTAAATATTAAGAAGTAGATTAGAGAAGAAGTGAGCATACCAAAAACAGAAGAAGAAAAAAAAAGCTCATCATATAACTATAGTCAAAAATGAAATACGTTTTGAAGATATCCAAACTTTTTTCCAAAAGTATAACCTAGAAATGCCCATTCAAAATTTCTTGAACTAATTTGAAAATATTTGCAATTCTTTTGAAATAACAGATAAACAGAAAATTATATTTTTAACAAAATTAGTAAGTGGACCCATTGCAACTTTCATCCAGTCAAATCCTATACCAAGAAGTTTCACCGAATTTAAATTGAACTTAGTACGAGAATTTGGAACACAAATAAGTCCAGCGGAGATTTATCTTCAACTAGTCAAAACAGAAAAGCATCCAATGAGACTTACATAGAATACTTCTATAGAATACAAGAGATCGCATCCCGAATCAACTAAGAAGAAGAAGCTGAAAAATTTTACAAAATCAAAGGAATAAAAGAAGACAGAGCCGTAGAAATGCAGTTAAAAAGTTTGAAAGATATAAAAAAGCTGAAAGAAAAGATGAAAATTTTGGACATACAAAAAAAGTAAAATTTCAACTACAAATCGAATTTATCAATCCAAATTTATCAGTCCAAAATATCCGATTAAAAGAACACCTACCCATCCGACCCAACTTGCTCACAGACCACAATACGGAAGATGGCGCAGTGGTCAAAATCAACCACCAAATGGGTTATTCCCGAAACCAAGTACACAAACAGGAATATCCTCAACGTCCAACATCCTATCATCATCCATCCATCCTTTACACCTCAGAGGCCGACCATGTATCCAAGAAACCAATGGATCTCGCAACAAAGATCAGTGGATTTGTGACCAGATGCTCCAACTTTCCATCCCAGTCAAAGACTCCCAGAAAACAATACCATAATTCGACCATATCAAAGATGAGATCTTCTCATCATCAAAGAAAATTGCAGCTTTATTGGATACAGGATCCAACATCAACATCCACCTTCAATGGAAAAATTAAGGTTAGTAAATATATATTATTTTACCAATGAAACTAGGAGAAATTATTAAAGATATTAAATTCCTAATAGTAAATGTAGAGCTACCTTACTTAATCATATCTTGTCAGACTATGAGTAGTTTTGAACTAATTATTAATTTTAGTGAACAGAAAATATTTCAAAGAGGCAAAATAATTCCAAAACAGGGTGAACCTAAAGAAATTATTAAAGAAATGAATAAGCATAAACTAAATAATAAACGTCTTAAAATTAATAATAATAAAGTTATCTCTAAAAAAGTTGATCATGTGTTTTATACAGAAATAATTCCTAACAGTGATTATGATATTGTTAATGATATTATTGATAAATATAAACATGTCTTTACTAAAAATAAATTTGATGTGGGTGAAATAAGCTGTGCTTCACCTACTATCGTATTCACTTCAGAATTACCCATTGCAAATCACCCTTATCGAACCTCTCCTAAAGACGACGCGGAAATTTAAAAAAATTAGATGCATTGCTGACAGCAGGAATAATTAAACCATCTCATAGTTCTTATGCTGCCCCTATAACGTTAGCCTTTAAAAAAGAGGATGATGCTCGAACACGATTATGTATCAATTATCGAAAGTTGAATGCTATCACAAAATTGGTTGCGGAATCATTTCCCCGAATAGATGAAGTTTTAGATAAATTAACACATGCAAAATTTTTCTCAACGATTGACCTCTACAGTGGCTATTAACATATTAAATTTGATGATAGTGAATTTGAAAAACTTGCATTTACATCAAATTATGGTCTTTTTCAATTTAATCGCTTGCCTTTTGGATATAAAAAAAAATTCCCCAGATATTTTTCAAAGAGCAATTCGACAAATTCTAAATAAATATCAAATAAAATTTGCTCTAAATTACTTTGACGATATAATAATATTTTCAGAATCAATTGAAAAATATACAAAGCATTGAGAAGAAATTTTTAAAATTTGTGAAATTGAAAATATTAAATTAAAATTCTCAAAGTGTAAATTTGGTAAAGATACAATTGATTTCTTGGGATATGAGATAAAACAAGGGTCATACAGTCCAAATTATATGAATGTAGAAATAATTAAAAAACTCTTACCTCCTTGAAATGTAAAAGATTTAAAAGATTTCTTGGTAGTATTAATGTCTATCATAAATTCATTCCTCAATATGCAAAATTAGGAATGCCATTAAATAATCTTCTTAAAAAGAATCAAATTTGGAACTGGACCCCAGAATGTCAACAATCTTTTCAAAAACTTAAAGACAGCTTAATTTCAAAACCTATTTTAGCCTTATTTTATGCAAATTATCCTTGTCATCTTTATGTTGATGCATCGAGAGCTTCAATATCATGTATCCTCAAACAACAAAAACCCAATGGAGATCAGCACCTGATTGTGTTTCACTCAAGGCAACTGAGAAATTATGAAATTAATTATACAATAACTGAATTAGAATGTTTAGCAATAATTGATAGTTTAGATAAATTCCATTTCTATCTTCATGGATCTCATTTCACAGTTCATACAGATCATAATGCATTAGTTTGGCGTAAAAATTTTAAAAATCCCACAGGTCGACTTTTTAGATGGTTTTTAAAAGTTTCTATGTATGATTTTGATATAAAATATAAGAAAGGTAGTACACTAATATTGAAGCTGATATGCTAACCAGAAATCCTATTGCTTATCATTTAATAAATACTCCCCCAGAACCTTTATTAGATATCAATGAGATAATTCATTTTTAAAATTTGGAAAATATATCAGCCCCTAAAGGTTTTAAGAGAGATGGTGTTTTCGTTGTGAAAAGACAAGGTTTATGTAAAATAATTGTACCCAAAGCACTATGAGTGAAACTAATAGAAACAACGCATGAAAAATTTGGTCATCCTGGTGTAGCTACCATGTTAAAATTAATATCACCACAATATTACTGGATAAAAATTATAACTGATGTAAGAAATTATGTAAAACACTGTGAAACATGTCAATTTAATAAGAAGTCACATCAGAAAAAATATGGACTGATGCAATCACTTCCCTTATGTGAAAAACCTTTTGAACTGTTATCAATAGATAGTGTAGGCGGTTTAAATTATTATAACTCAGTAAAGAAATATTTGCACATTATTATAGATCATGCCACCCCAGATATATTTGGACTTTCCCCCCCCCCTTCAAAAAATGCAACAATAATACGTACATTAATTGTTTGAGTCAAATCTTCAAAAAAAATATACTGTGACAGAAATACTGCATTTACCTTTTCAAAATTCAAACATTTTTTAAAACATAACAATATCCCTCAGTTACTAACTACTTCTCATCGACCGCAAACTAATGGAAAAGTAGAAAGAGTAAATCAAACTATCATTACCCATTTAAAATGTGAAATTAGTAACAACACAAGTAAAGTCCAATGGGCAAAAATTTTAGAAAAAGTAACTCATCAATATAATCAAAGTCCACATACAATAACAGGCTTCCCTCTAACTTATTTATTGTATGACAATTTACCTTTTGAAACTTCACTAAGAGATAATGAAATATATCCTCCCATAGAAGAAGCAAGAAAATTAGCCAAAGAAAGAACAGAACAATATTATAACATCAATAAAATTAGATATGACAAAAAATTTCAGGAAGCTGATTTCCAGGTTGGTGACAGTAATGTTTGAGGAATTTCAATACCCCAATACAAGGAAATTAAGTCCCCCTTGTTCAGGTCCTCTTACACAGTATTAAGAAAATATTCAGATATATATATATATTGTTTGAAATAGATATACCCAATGCCCTCTTAATAAAACTGAAATAGTTCATTCAATCCGTTTAAGGGATAATCATCCAACTGAAAAATTTCACTTGAGTTATATTCAAAAAATTATCCAAAATAAAGAGAAAAAGAAAAGAAATGTATTGTGTAGTACAGAAGTGACTGAATTTTGTTTAACAAGACTCTTCCAAGAGGAAGAGTAATATAAATGGTATTAAATTTTTACAGAAGATATTTTGTGTTAAAGGATATTGTCGTTTATATTTAGAAGAGAAAGTAGAGTGTGTTTTGTTATATAAAATTTTGAGAAATTTTTAAATACTTCATTATTTTATTTTAAATTTTTAAAGGAATTATATCGTGTAAATCATAGTATCTTCACTATTAAAATTCGATGGTAAGCAAACGTATCTATGTATCTATCTATCCATGTATGTGCGTCTCTCTTCTCACGAACCGCACCACGCAGAAAATCGCGGAAGGTATTAAAAGATCGGGAATTTTCGGGGAAGCCGTATTGCCCATTTATATTCCGATATTGTAATTAGTTGAAAAGATATTAATTAAAAACCTTAAAACGCCAAATTGTTTTACTCCAATCGGTTGCTTATTTGCAGAACTTCCATTCCGTTTCGGCCGAGCGGTGATCCGACGTTTCCACCATCTTAAAATTGCCATCTAATTTTCAGTGTTAAAATCAGACAAAAAATAATTACAGAATCGGAAAGACCATTTATTTCGCCACGATACGGTATAAATATTTTTGCAAAATAATAATATAAACTATTTTTGAAGATTTTTTTAAAAAATGGTTGAAACTGATGCTTTTTTATGAAAATTATTTCTAAATCGTTGCGTATGAATTTGTTTTCGTGTTTTTAAAACAATATTATACACTAAATAACTTCAAGCCTTTCTCTTTTAGATCTAATCATTTAAAAAATAAATTTTCCAAAACTTTTTGTTTAAAGAATTTTTTAAAAAAAGCCAAAATTTTTACTAAACATTAAATAACTTCGTCATTTATATCATTGCACAAAACTTTTATTCCGTGTGTAAAGCCAAAATTATCCGTAACCTGTACGAAGATTGAAAACATTGCTTAAAAATTACGGATTGTCAATTTTTTTTCTGATTTTCGAAAAGAAAAACGTTTTTTGCGAGAAATAATTTAAACAGTATTTTTTTTTGTACAATTTTTATTTCAAAGTACTTTATTTTGGCAATTAATTTGTTAAGTTTGAGGGCATTAACTTAAAAATTATGCACTAAAAATGAAATTAATTAAAAATACGCAATTTTACATTTAGCCAAACATTGGCGTCGAAAATTAGTTTTGCGCCAAAGACCTTTGAACTGTTTCACCGTGGACCGCATCTAACTCAAGGGTTACACTAAAAAGTTCTGCCTTAAACAGTGGGAAATCAGTAAATTTGGTTAGTAAAAAAAATGCCAGTGAAAAAGTTATTTTTCCTTCAATTTTCGTCAATTTTTCTTTATATAATTTTCAAAATTAAATAATTATATGTCAGAATAAGATGAAAAAATGCATTCAATGCATTTCTGAGATTCATTTAAAATATTTATCAGTATCAAAATTTTTGTTTTCTTTCATAAAACTTATTGTTTACTTTAAAATAATGCCTAATGTATATTTCTTTTTTTGACATATAATTTCATAATAAAAACGAAAAATTTGCCCATTTCGAAATTTATTTTTTGGGAATAGTCAGTCAAATAAGCATAACTTCCTTACAAAAAAAAAGCTATGTTTATATATTATATATTCTTTATTATTAATTGCGTTTTATTAAAATTCAATAAATTTTTTGCAATACATTTAAATGTAATTGTGAATCGAAAATTTTCAATCGTTATGTGAATATCCCCACTTCAATAAAAAATTACTTTTTATTTTTACCTTCCATTTATGATTAACGCCTATTTTCACTTTCTGCTACGGGTCTTCGTTGTCCAGTTGGTAGCACGACCGAATTATAGTATATTGCGGAACGACGGAGTGTTATCGTGTAGCTCTGGGTTCGAATCCAGGGATCTTAATTTTTTCATTTCTGCTTATTTTTCCCACGTAAATTAATTTTACTGATAAATACTTATTTTAAAATGATCCTCTGTTATTTTATTGGCGAGTAAAAAAAATGCGAGTGACAAAGTTCCTTTTGCTACAATTTTCGTCATTTTTTCTTTAGATAATTTTCAATATTAAAACATTATAGATGCTAGATTAAGATGACGAAATGTATTCAAGACATTTCTGAGACTCATTTAAGGTGACAAGACACCTTTAAAACTCAATTTTCGGTCAAAATATGGATTTTTCGTTTTTGATCAAATATTAAAATTCAATCTTTTATCTTTCTAAATCTGTAAAAATTTTGTTTCTAGCTTAATTAGAAGCCAAGTTACAGCTTTTTTAATATTACTTGATCATGAATTTCTCTGACCGGAAATGCCTTTCTGCTAACCGGAAGTGGCCCAAATTGTTTGTTTACGTTTCTCTGTCATGGTATATGACATGAAATATGAAAATTAATATACAAATATTTTGTCAGAAATTAAAATAGAATATTTGAGAATAAATATAAATGTATTTGGAAATACATTTTTCCTTTTTTATGTAGGAAATCTGGCATCAAATTTGTTGTTTAGTGACTTTGTTTACATATATGTTTGATTTTCATACTGAAAGAATCGACAGCGTAGAAAGTTAAAAAATAATTCTATTCTGTTTTATTTTTGCTTGAAAATGGTAAAAAGTATTGCTAGAAAGCGTAAGAGACAATTTTTTGGAAATAAATACACAAAAATTTCCGAAAATAACAGCAATTCAACACCTGTTCCTGAATGCACTGCTAGTTCTTCAAAATTGGGAAATGAGAGTATGTCAACTGCAGAAGAAATGCCTGGTCCTCTGTTTGGTAACAGAATCATTGATCTTGAGCTTATTGTGGATGCATTTTCTAAACTTTGCTGCCCAAAATGTTTTGCTGAAAAAGTAGAGCTTTTTGAGGATTCCATGTATGGATTATGCTCTCATTTTACACTAAAATGTAAATACTGTGACTTTTTCTTTGCATTTGCTTCATCAAAAAAAGTTGTAAATGCACCAGTCATAAATACCAGGCTAGTATATGGTATGCGGCAGATAGGCAAGGGTTTTGCTGGTGCATTTAAATTATTCTCAACATTAAATTTGCCTCGACTGAGACAAAAACTGCTTTCAAAAATCAGGAAGCAAAGCTTTTAAAAGTGGTCCAGGAAGTAGCTGAGGAATCCATGAAAAAAGCTGCTACTGAAATTGTGGATATAAAAGAAAATTTTTCATCTGATTTTGTAAAATGTGGCATATCTGTGGATGGCACATGGCAGCGTAGAGGCTATACGTCTATGAATGGTTGTGTTGCTGCAATATCAGTTGATACTGGTAAGGTGTTAGACGTAGAAGTTATGTCGCCCTACTGTCCTACATGTAAGAGACTTCAGACTATGCCAAGAAACTCTGAATATGAGTCGTCAAAAGCCGACCACATATGTCAGTGTAACTTCACGGGATCTTCGTCAAAAATGGAAATTGTGGGGGCTTCACGAATATTTCTTCGTTCAGAAAAAAACCGCAGACTTCAATACACGCAATATTACGGAGATGGTGACTCAAAAGCTTTCATGAGTGTGAAAGACACTTATGGAATGAACAGTGTGACAAAGTTTGAGTGCATTGGCCATGTACAAAAGAGAGTGGGCTCGCGTCTAAGAAAGCTAAAAACAAAAACTAAAGGACTGTCTGGTAAAGGCAAATTAACTGATAATTTTATCGACCGACTTCAAAATTACTACGGAATTGCTGTACGCAGTAATGTGGTAACTTAAATGCCATGCAGCAAAATGTAATTGCTGCGTTATATCACTGTGCATCAAGTGATAAGAAACCGATGCATGGTCAGTGCCCAATAGGGAAAGACAGCTGGTGTTATTTTCAGCGGGGGGTGGCAAATGGAACAAAATGTACCACAAAATATGCTGGTTTATCAAATGATGTTTTAAATAAAATTAAACCAGTATATTTAGAACTATGCGACAAACAGATATTAAGTAAGTGCTTACATGGACGCACGCAAAATGCAAATGAGTGTTTTAACGGAATAGTCTGGCAAAAAGTTCCGAAAGAAGTATTTGTTTCGCTCAAAACAATTAAATTTGGGTCGTATGATGCTGTTATACATTTCAATGAGGGATTAAATGGGTGCCTCAAAGTTTTTAATAAGATGAATATTGAAAATCCTGGGGTGTTTACCTTACGGGGATATAAACATTTAGATAAATGCAGAATCCGTGAATCGATTCATAACGCAGACCCCAAAACAAAGAAACATAGGAAAATTTTAAGAGCCTTAAAAAGAAAAAAATATTGTTTTAGAAGTTAAAGATGGAGAGAATTATAAATCTGGTGCATTTTAATAAGAAAGTAAGTGTTTTTCTTGTAATCAGATTAGTTTAATGTTATTTTTGTCGTTTTCTCAAAATGAGTTTTTTTACATTTTTTCTTACCGCAAAACACAATATCTCAAAAAGTTATGCTTGGATGAAATAAAAATTTTATATATATGTTTTTTAAATACTAATACAGGGAATAGACCTCTCTTAAGATTTTATGTTGAGTAGAAATTTTTTTATACAGCAATAAAGTGAAAATTATAATAGCTTTTAAAGAAAATTTCAACGTTAAGAAGCTCGAAACACAATAGCTTCTCACGTAATTGTTATATTACCAAAATAAGTGTCTATTCCCTAGATAAGGTTGTATGCTATATTATTCAATTTACAAAATGTCAATATATTTATTTTATTTTCAGTTATCATGTTTTGCGTAAAGTCTTATTTTTGCTTATTTTTTCATAAAATACCCCTTTCACAGAAAAAATGTGCACTAATAAGACTTTACTTGGGTGTTTTTCTGATTTTAAAGACCCATAAGGTCATAAAATATGCATTAACAGGCAAAATTCAGGTTAATTCAAAAAATTTTCTTCGAAGGTGTTCTGTTACCTTAACCTTTGATTTCATTCGGAGGCTTTTTCGGGAGGTAGAGAACATCTTGAGGAGCCATAATTACATAGGAAAACAAAGCTACAAGCGACAGGTTTCGTTGCGTTCGAAAGGTCGTCGACTGGACACTGACAAATATATCGTGATTCTACAGGAGGGACTTCCGGTACTGCTTACTGATGTCCCCGTACCTGTTCGAAACTGCATGCGGTTTCAACACAAAGGAGCTCCATCACATTATGGGAGGTATGTGCGTTACCATTTGAACCACACATTTCCAAACAGGTGTGTTAGGAGTAGTGCTCCCATCACTTGGTTTCTCAGATGTCCTGATTTATATCTTCTGATTTTTTTCTCTAGAATGCCCTGAAGAACCTTGTGTATGACATGCCCGGCAATTCTTAAGTGAAACTGGTGGCAAACATGTCCATCGTTGCTGCTACGATCCGTTAAACAAACGACATTTTCGAACATATCCGTCAATCCGAATTGTTGCTATGCGTGCATACATGTAAAGAGCCGAAATTTCAAACACCTCCTGTGAAGCGTTTATGTACAATTTTTTTTTTGTTTCTTTTTTGTAATAAAGCGCTTTGCGGCTCATTATGTGTTTTGCCTTTATAGTCTTTGTGTCTCGTTTTCTTTTGGTAGGGTTACGTTTCTGCGCATGATTTCATTGTAGTTATGGCTCCTCCTCAGGATGTTCTTTATCTCCCCTCCAAGTTTGCACATGGCGTTCAGAAACATCCTGTATATTGATGTCTTCTTTTCCTTCCAAGTGGCCTGGTGGACGTTGTAGCATAGTAGTAATGGCCATGAACTCGCGACTGGTTTGTCCTGAATTTTCTAACTAGTATGAATAAAGAAGCAAATAATTTGAAATAAGTAAATACTTCGCTAGCATTGTCAATGTCGTTTAATTGCATTCCAAAGAATTTGAAATAATTTTATGGATAGTAGTGCCCAGAAAAAAACATAATTGAGAAAGAAATATATATATAATTATGGGGGAAATTAAGGTATCCGACTGGGAGTGGAGACAGAAAAAATGGAGAAATCCGACTGAAAAAATGGAGATATGGGGATTTTTTTGTGATTTTTATATTTATTTGGTATATTTTAAGAAAAAAATCCTAAAATTGAAAAGAGGAAAAAAAATTATTTTTATTAAAATGGGAAAAAACTGGTAAAAATTTACAAAAAATTACGTAAACGGGGCCCGCTCTGTACAAAAATTTTATAAACAAATACTCAATTTTTCAGTTTTGATATGTTACTTTGTTATTAATGTTTGAAGTGACCTTCAGGATAAGAGATATTTTAATTTTTACAAAAAATAGATCACTTTATCTTAGTTGTTATATGAAATTGCTTAAAAACAGTGGTTATAACAGTGGCATAAGGGACTGTAAATTTTGTAATAATGCAGTGATTTATAAATCTGAAGATCAAAATAATTATACAATTATACAGAACATACACAAAAAATTTCAGTAAATTATTTTAGAAAGTTTTTCAGCAATCCTTGTCCCCGTTTGATTTTTTTCAAAAAAACGCATTTCGTGTAAAACACATTTTAAAGTTAGAAACACTTTTTTTTAAATATTAATACTTACCTACAGGTTTAAAATTCCCCAGATTTATACGTAACACCTTCCTTTTTCTCAGATAATGCACAGTTCCTTTTTTTAAGTCCTCTGAGTTTTTTTCTCTTGTTTTTTGTAGTTGGCAATGAATGTCTCTCCGAGTCAACAATTCTTTCGTCATCAACGTTTGAATAGCCCTTCACAATGAAACAACCCATTGGGATGTGTAAATGTTCCAACACGGAAAGAATCCCTTTAGATCCATCATTGAACTGTAATACAGCTAAGAATGCGCCAAATTGTAATGTCAGAAGTTCAACAAAAGTTTCTTTTGGGATTATGCTCCACAAAACACCATTAAAACTTTCATTGGCATTTTGGGTCTTTCCATGCAAACATTTTTCGAGAAGTGATTGATCACATAAATCCATATATGTGTTTTTCACCGTGTTCAATACAGCAGTTGGTAAGCCAGGTGTTCTATGTTTATGCAGTTTTCCTTATTGCTTGGCCTTTTGGTATTTGCACCACGTATCGGATCCAGAAGGGCATTGTCCATGCATGGGTTTTTTGTCGGTTGAGCAGCAATGACTGCAGTCTGCATATTAGACAAATTGCCGACATTACTTCGAATAGCAATTCCAAAATAATTTTGAAGTGTGCCGATAAATTAGTCGGTCAATTTGCCGTTCCCACCTAAACCTTTTGTGGATTTCTTCAGCTTTCATAAATGAGAGCCAACTCTCTTCTGCACATGTCTTATGCACTCATATTTAGTTATGCTCCCAATACTATACATGGCTTTCACATTATTGAACACCTTTGAATCCCCATCCCCTTAGTAAGATGTTTATCGAAGACTGCGGTTTGCTTCAGACCTTTCAGAAATCCTATAAGCACCGACAGTTTCCATATTAGAAGCTAATCCTTTGTGATGTTTACAAAAATGTGACACTACGTATTTTTTTGGAGGGTCCCGATGTTTTTTCGTTTTTTGTACACACTCGACAATATTGACTGAGCACTTCAATGTCTAATATTTTTCCAGAGTCCACAGAAATTTCCGAAACACATCCATTCAGTGAAGAGTAGCCACGTTTTTTGCCATGCACCATCTACACTAACGCCACACTCATTTGAATATTCCGCAATGGATTTTGCTGACTCCAATATAGAACTGTTTGCAGCTTGTGACGCAGCATGCTGCAACTTAATTTCATGTTGTCTGTATGTACATTTTGAAAGATAAGGAATATTCAGCATACTGAACAGTTTCTTTCCAGCTGAAAATCCTTTGCCAATAACTCTCATTCCAAAGACGAGAAGAAGGTTTACTGTATTTAAATTATTCTCCTTTGATGTAGAAGTGAATCTTTTTGAAAATGAACAGTTCTTACACTTGAGACACAAATCTGGCTGCAAACCAAGTCTTGAGTATTCAACCAAGTACAGTTCTTCATCAAAACAAACAGGGCAAGAAAGAATAGAGAATGTTGATACCAGTATTTTGATGTCGAAAATCCTATTGCCAGAAAGAGTTCCGGGTATCAACATTAAATAAAGTGTCACTTAATCCTCTTCCCAATTTTTCTGTACTAATACTTCGATCACTAACTTTCTTTTGAGCAGTGCGGAATTTACCATTAAACTTTCGATTCTTTGGACGTATGTTTCGTCCATGTCCCATGGCAGATATTTGAAGAATAATTAAAAAGCAGTTTTATCAAATACGAAAATCAAAATGAACCTATTTCAGTAAAAACTAGAATGAAAAAAGTTAGCAGTGATATCGATCGTTAAGAAGTAAATAAACAAATATCCTGAAATTGCCAGATTTGAAAACTCCTTTTAAAAAAAAAATAATAAGTGAGACTTCTTAATAACGTTAAACAAAATATTAAAATATACTTTACTTCAAAATATATTTTTGAAAAAGTAGAAAGAAACCGAAAAAACTTTCAGTTTTGGTTTCAGAATGTCACTTCCGGTCGGCAGTTACCAACTGGAAGTGTCATCTGCTTGTATTAAAACAGTTGTAACTTTTGTTCTAGTGAACGAAAAATAAAAAACTTGGTAATTTTATAAAGCTAATAAGTTGGTCTACAAAATAGAATCATAAAATTTTTTTGTCAATTTGACCAAATCCCCGATTTTAGGGTAGTCGATACCTTAAACATCAAAGTAAAAAAAAATATTATGAAATATATGCATTTTATCTTTAAAACAAAAATATAGCATTACGTAAATTTAACCCGAAATTTCAAAAGGTAAACCCGAGATTTCTGGAAACGTTTTTAAAATGGTAAGTTTATAAAAATAACATTCACAATAATATGTACTTGACTGCCCAATCAATTAATTTAAATACAATCGAAAAAAAAAAATTTTACACATATATTAAAAAAACATTAGAATAAACCATAATAACAGTACAATGGTGGTAGGGATCGAATAATAATAAAAAAAATAAAAGACGATGGTAAGACCCATATAATTGAAAAGAAACACTGGGGTAGAACCAGACAAATAAGAAAAAATTGCTGGGGTAAAACCAGGCTTTAAATAAAAAAAACTATATTGGTACCACTACCTCATACTACACTATTTCATATGGAAAACTTTAAAACATTAATTTTTCAAAATATCTAAACCATAAATTAAAATCATTGTAAATTTCTGGAACAAAATAGATTGTTAGAAATAACACTTTAATTTGCTTTCAAATTATTACGCATACTCTATAATTGCAATATCTTTCCCAAAAAATTATTAAAAACAAATAATACAAAAACATACACTCAATTTAGAATTTCCAGATAATTTCAAATGACAGAACAAAAATGCATGATTTATTGTATCGATTCATTCTTCAATTTGCTTAAACAGACAATCAAAAAATCGCTGAGTGCATCATTTAAACTTTACGTTTTAAAAATACCCTTGTGCATTAAAGATGCAATCCCATCTGGCTTTCAACACACTGATAATAAAACTTTTTCTTCTTTCGCAATCTCGCACCCTTTGAAAATAATTTGAAAATGATTTTTACATATTCGCACACCAAATTTGAGGATTTTGCACTGTGCAGAAAAAAGGGAATTTCCCGCTTTTTGACGAATGGATCACTTTTTCACATAACTTTTCTTTTTACCAAAACACACTTCTCGCGCACTTGAAGGTTGGAAATATTTTTTTTTTCATTTGAACCAGAACTTTTGAATGAATTGTAGACTGATTTTTTTTTAACATATTGATGATATACAACTTTTCTTTTACTGCTTGTGCATATTTTTGCAGGTTATGAAGATTAAGATTTTCGGACTAAACACAAATCGGGAATATTTTCTCTTAACGGAGCAGGAAAACGGGGTATCCTCGTATGTTGAACGTTGCTTTTGTTGTAGTCCTGTCAGGGCGTGCAAGTGGTAAAAAAGTTCTTTTAATTTCTTTCCCAACGTAGAACTAACCATCTTGCGACTATTGAAATAAGACGTGGCCGTTGGAATGGATTGCTTTAAATGAGATTGATGAGGCAGTCTATGATTATTTGAATCTGATTTATTCCATCTCTTGAACACATAAAGGAATACAAGGATGACACAATAGACACACACAAAAATACACAAGCACAAAACAAGCCGCAGCCGGTCCACATGTTGACGCAGACAAATACAGAAGCGAAAAGGGTGGGCTCCAAGGAATCTCGGTATTTATAGGCGGCTCAAATCACATGTTCTGAGTGGGTAGCTAGATGTAGTTTAAAATATTCTCGTCTGGCGGCTGGCTAATTTATTATTAAAATGTGGATCCTGAAGGATTGGACCAGATAATAAAAGTTATTTAAAATGACTATATTACTGGGAATTATATATATATATATATATATATATATGTCGTGTTTTTCGAGTGATCATCAAGACATTTTATTGCATGAGATAATTTTGTAAACTGTTTGTAAGAGAGATAGACGGACACGTATTAACCATATAAATAAGCGGTTCCCTCAGAAGCCATATGTTCTTCAAGTACGCTTCTGATTGAAGAGATACACTTGAGAATTAAAGTGTGACATATTAAATAAGGAAAATTAATGTTCGGAGTCAGAAAGCTTCTTTTAAGGCCATGTGTTATTCATTCCCGAACTGGATAATAGATTTAATACTTGAAGATGTAATGGGAAAATAAAGTTTAGAGGTGGTTTAGGGTTTAATTTTAGATCTAATTTAATTATCCCTACACACATATATATATATATGAGTGAGTGAATATTTTACGTCACACTATTAAGTTACACGAGGGCTTTTCGCGTCGGACCTCATAATTTTGTACCATGGCCAAGTGACGAGGACGACACCGGAGCTTCCACTCCCTTCTCTTAACAACCACACCAATGGGAGGACGTTTAAGCTTTCGACAGATTTAACGTGCATCCCACCCCTACATGGCGGGTCTTTAGTGGCACTGGGCTCGAACTCATGACATGGCTTCCGAAACCTTGACCACTTGGCTCTCTCTCTCTCTCTCTCTACCGCGGCATATATATATATAAATTTTAAATTTTTTTCTTTTTTACCTGTAATTTATCGAACTTGTTTTAAAAAATCTAAAGAAAAACGTTGACCCTGGTTTATGTTTACGTTAAATGGCAAAAATTTAAATTCAATGTATATTCAAGAGGATTAAATATAGATTGTTATTAACCCGGCATCACTTGCGTGAAAAATACGTCCTAAATTTCTCGTGCAGGGTGCGTCATACCTATGGGGGGGGTGTTCTTACCGTAAAATTTGTATACAAAGGTTAAGATAGGAGAAAAGTAGGACGTACAACATGTTTATTACTTTTTGCACACGTAGATTTAGTTTTTGTGTTCTTTTTATGAGGGTATTCAGGACATTGTTTATACGCTCCTATAATTGCGTCGTGAGTAAGTGCGATGTTTTTACTGGATCTTAATTAATTTTTAATCAGTATCTTTTTCAAACTAAACATATAGGAGTAAACTTTTTTATTCTTCAAATTTAAAATTTTTGGAATTTGTATTTTATTTTATCTTATTTTGTTCCAGCTTTTTTTTTCAAAAGTTCATCTGAAAGTGGATAAGATGTGTTCCAGTTATCTTCTTTAAAATTGCATTCTTCTCAAATGTTTTTGTGTCCCTACAAACAAAACATTTATTTTCAACAGTGTCTCTCTTTTCTAAATCTGGATCGATTTTAAAGGAGGAATCATACTTGCTTGCATACTCTTCATTTGCTTTTTCCTTATCATAACCACGAAGAGAATTTCTTTATTCGAAAATACTATTGTACTATATCTAATAAATACTGCATTTATTTACTTACGTAAATATCAATTTTTTTCATCATAACCACAATAATACGCCACAGAATAAGGAAGATTTTAAAGCGTACTCACGCATTAAAAAAATAACTCAATTTCAGGCGCAGGGTGTGACACACCCAAGGGAGTGGTATCCAAAGATTTATTTTAAAAATTCGCTGACCCGCTTGATCTTGAAGGCTATGACCTTAAAGTCAGCTAGACCAGGAATCATCCATTTTCCAAAAAAGGTTTAGCAGGAGCGTTGTAAAAAGTTAGACGGTGGGTATGACACGGTGGGTGCCGGGTTAAGAAACAAGAAGTATTTTTTGAATCCTTCATTGTTTATATAATGTGTTCAAAAACGTTTTATGCGCTCCTTCACAAGAATAAACCTATTCCAAAACTGATATAAATATATGCGAATCCTAGCAACTGTTATATTTCTGGAGTTTTGATTTCAGTTCTTTAAGTGCAAGTAACTGATCTCTCTCACATCCATGAAAAATAATTAAGCCACTCAAGTTTACAATGTGATTGGATGTTTTTCTACGAAAACTAATCAAAATTCTCTGCGTATTTCAATTATATTTACTATGTAGTAATACTTTTAAAATAAATGGCAACAGAGTAAGATAGAGCTTCCTCTGTGTGTGTTTAGAAGGAACATTCATTTCTTGCATACCCATGTCACTGATGAATATTTGTGTAAATGAGAACTGTGAGGTGAGAGCAGATTTCCTAGGTGATTGACAATTATAGTTAACTAGATAATAATCATCAAACATATATTCTGAGATTGCGTTTAAAAAAGTTCGCGTTTCAGCAAAAACAAAACGTCTTAAAAGAAAGCATATATTTAGTTGTATGATAATTCCAGGTACCCATAATAGCCACCAAGATTTCTTGTATCAATGCAAAAGAAAAATTTCTCAAACAAGCATTAATTCCAGGTTATATATTTAGAATACATATCTTATAATACTGGTGGAGCATTGACACTTAGAAAAAGTTTTTTGTTAAATTACTTTCCAAAATTATTATTAATCGTCATTATTATTTTAGGAAACTTTAAAATTTTATTTATACGTACTAAAACTAAATTGAGAGTTTATTTGAAAAGATCCAAATAAATAAAAGGAAGATGACATATGTTTTTATCATTTTTCTTAATTTGTTTTGTTTCTCCTTTTTTCAGTTTCTATAAAAATATTGCAGAAAATATACTTTAAAAAAAATATTTAATGTGTGACAAAGAAATTCGTGAATGACTAGGTTAAGTATTCCTTAGAGAAGATAAAAAAATTCTTTTTTAAGAAAATAATTTGGAAAATTAATAAAAGAATAATGAAGTAATTGGTAAATCAGAAAACTAATTCCCACATTGTAAAAGAGTAATTTATACATGTGGCACAAATTTTGAATATATTCAATTATATTGCATTTAGAATCTATTACCTTAACTATTTAGTAAGAAATTCTTTTTTTTCTTTAATTTTAATAATCGAAAAACTTTGAAAAGGGCATACTTTGCGAAATATAACAATACAGCGAAGATTATGTAACAGTGATAAAATTCACTGTTTACTTCATAATATAACATAATTATGTAACTAACATCTCACGTTATTGAGGAAGTGAATATTTACGTCGCAATATTCAGCTACTCGAGGGCTATTGGTGACAGACCTCGTAATTTGAGCCAAGTACAATTGTCGAAACCGACACCTGAGCTGGACTCCCTCTCTTCTAACTATCAAACCCACTATATATACAGGGAGGACATTTTTTTTTTTAACATTTATAAACCCTGTGCACCACCGAACGTATAACACGGGGTAAACAACACAGACAGAAGAAAGGATTACAACACAAACATCCATGCTTCTCCGGGATTCGAACCCAGTCCTGCGGCACAGGGAGAACATTTGAGCCTAGACATACTTAAAGTACATCGGTTCGGTCTGCACGGTCGGTGTTCAGTGGTACAAAGCTGGAATTCATGACACTCCGTTCACGAATTCACGTTACCTTTATTACTGGGTTACCATGGTAAAGGTACGCTTCAAGTAATGGCTCATTTAAGAAGAAAACTTCTTTTGGGTGTCGAAACTTTTAATTGCAACACAAAGCTGAGTATTGGTTCTACTATTTTGCCTAAAAACGAAAAAACACAGAAAATCTTTCAATTTTTAAAACAATTTCGTCGAGTCTAAATACTCCACATGTATCGTTATATACGGAATGAAATGCGTAATATAATCGAGTATGGGCAGCTTTAAAATATTTAGAAAAAGCTTATCAACTTTGGTCTATCTAGGTTTGAAATATCGTATTTTTCACATTCGGATATGGGAAAGAGGTGGCAACATCCGAAGTATCATCCTCGTCATTTGATTGTTGCTCAAAATTACGATATCCATTTGCCAAAAGCTCTCAGATTGCTTCAGAGTGAGATATAAATTAAGCCTAATACATATTCCATTTATACAAAGAGCTTTTGTGATGTATTTTGAATAAAAGGCTATACAGAAAGTTTGTGAAATTATTCATCATTCAATTGATCTGCAGCAATTATATAATTATATTTCTTATATATATTTCCTAAATAATTATGTTTAATTTGAATATTTTTTTGAGATTTTTCAAAGGAAAGTTTGAGTTTATAAATTTTTTCCCAGGGTGTATTTGACAATTCAAAAGCTACACGTTATCCTTTGCCAGAGGTTACACATAAAATGTTGCAAACTTTTAGGTAAAAAAAATGCTATTCAGAAATTTAACAATATTACGAGCGTTTTTTTAATATCCAGTAAAGCAAATGGTTCCTAACTTTTAAAATTTTTAATGAACGACAGTATGACTTGTTCTTGAACTATAAACCACAAGAATTGTTATGAGTACTGTAAGTATGAATTTTCCAAAACATATAAATTAATTTATTTGTATAAAATATTAATATTTGTATTTTTCTTTCAGGTTTTAAAAAAAGTTTTCTGAAATACGGTTTAAAAAGAAAACTTTAAAATTTCCACTACCAAAACTGAGAGTTCAGTTCAAAACTTATCTCAATGTAAAGAATGTAATAGCACTCCCTCAGAATCGTAATACTTAGAAGAAACGGTTGCGAACTCGCAACTAGCATCGTCTGAGTCAAATCAACGGTACAAAATGCTAAAGCCAATAAAGATCCGTCATTATACGTAGTAAGGTTGATACACGTTATATCAATCGATAATCAAAGTTCTCCTATTTGTGCGTTTGTTAAAGTTTAGAGTTTAGGTGCCAGCTGAAAATCTTCATCACTTGATGGAGACAAAGAAGATGCCATTTGACCATGAGGTTCACAATTCCGAAATAAATCGTAAATAGTTGCCGTGTAGCTTCGATTTCCCCTGACCTTCTTACACGAGATTTACGCGTAAAACTCTTCGGTTCTATGAAAAGAAAAACAATTTAAAAATGTTTCCACAGATTTTGTTAGATGCTCATGCTCGGTACCAATAACCCCCGAGAATTTAAGAAATGATATGACAGCTATCCAATACAC
>BMAO01030516.1:0-13645 GCA_019973975.1 Trichonephila clavata
TATATAATGTGATAAAAAAAAATGTAGGTGAGATCAACTGCATACTTACTCATTGGTTACAAAACATTCAGAATAGGTCCCAGAAGTAGTACCCTGATTTGTTTCTACGTATCTGCAAAATTGTAATGCTTTGAAGTCGACACATTTTCAACATACAGTACAATAAAAATTCAAATGACTACAGCATAGAAAATTTATAGATATGTATTAACATTTTGTGCACGCATAGTTAGGAGAAGATATGAACACAGTTATGTGATGATACTTTTATATATTTTTATAAATTAAAATTTGTTTTATATGCTATTAAATGGATGGCAAAATGTAATTTTGAGGTTTTGTTCCTATAACGTGCTGTAAATTATTTTCAAACCGTAACTATATCCAAAAAATTATTGTTTTTGTTTTAATTTAGCTTGTGCTGTATGGCAACATTGTGTACATAGTTTGAGTTTTTTTATTTTCTTTTTCCGTTAATAAAGAGAGCTGTGATATATAAAATCAAGCTGAGTATTTGTATTTAAAAAGATATTATTATATTTTATGAACATTTCACTCATTGGGGACCCCTTGGATCATTTGAGTGAAGAAAACGGCGTCCGCAACCATAATTTAATTGCCATTGTTTATAGTTCCAATAAAATTTAACAAAACAATGACTGCTGAGCCAATTCAGTTTTAAATTCTTATCTATCCTGCTTGTTACATTAGTCAAAATAATTATATAATGTGATAAAAAAAAATGTAGGTGAGATCAACTGCATACTTACTCATTGGTTACAAAACATTCAGAATAGGTCCCAGAAGTAGTACCCTGATTTGTTTCTACGTATCTGCAAAATTGTAATGCTTTGAAGTCGACACATTTTTCAACATACAGTACAATAAAAATTCAAATGACTACAGCATAGAAAATTTATAGATATGTATTAACATTTTGTGCACGCATAGTTAGGAGAAGATATGAACACAGTTATGTGATGATACTTTTATATATTTTTATAAATTAAAATTTGTTTTATATGCTATTAAATGGATGGCAAAATGTAATTTTGAGGTTTTGTTCCTATAACGTGCTGTAAATTATTTTCAAACCGTAACTATATCCAAAAAATTATTGTTTTTGTTTTAATTTAGCTTGTGCTGTATGGCAACATTGTGTACATAGTTTGAGTTTTTTTATTTTCTTTTTCCGTTAATAAAGAGAGCTGTGATATATAAAATCAAGCTGAGTATTTGTATTTAAAAAGATATTATTATATTTTATGAACATTTCACTCATTTGGGGAGCCCCTTGGATCATTTGAGTGAAGAAAACGGCGTCCGCAACCATAATTTAATTGCCATTGTTTATAGTTCCAATAAAATTTAACAAAACAATGACTGCTGAGCCAATTCAGTTTTAAATTCTTATCTATCCTGCTTGTTACATTAGTCAAAATAATTATATAATGTGATAAAAAAAATGTAGGTGAGATCAACTACATACTTACTCATTGGTTACAAAACATTCAGAATAGGTCCCAGAAGTAGTACCCTGATTTGTTTCTACGTATCTGCAAAATTGTAATGCTTTGAAGTCGACACATTTTTCAACATACAGTACAATAAAAATTCAAATGACTACAGCATAGAAAATTTATAGATATGTATTAACATTTTGTGCACGCATAGTTAGGAGAAGATATGAACACAGTTATGTGATGATACTTTTATATATTTTTATAAATTAAAATTTGTTTTATATGCTATTAAATGGATGGCAAAATGTAATTTTGAGGTTTTGTTCCTATAACGTGCTGTAAATTATTTTCAAACCGTAACTATATCCAAAAAATTATTGTTTTTGTTTTAATTTAGCTTGTGCTGTATGGCAACATTGTGTACATAGTTTGAGTTTTTTTATTTTCTTTTTCCGTTAATAAAGAGAGCTGTGATATATAAAATCAAGCTGAGTATTTGTATTTAAAAAGATATTATTATATTTTATGAACATTTCACTCATTTGGGGAGCCCCTTGGATCATTTGAGTGAAGAAAACGGCGTCCGCAACCATAATTTAATTGCCATTGTTTATAGTTCCAATAAAATTTAACAAAACAATGACTGCTGAGCCAATTCAGTTTTAAATTCTTATCTATCCTGCTTGTTACATTAGTCAAAATAATTATATAATGTGATAAAAAAAATGTAGGTGAGATCAACTACATACTTACTCATTGGTTACAAAACATTCAGAATAGGTCCCAGAAGTAGTGCCCTGATTTGTTTCTACGTATCTGCAAAATTGTAATGCTTTGAAGTCGACACATTTTTCAACATACAGTACAATAAAAATTCAAATGACTACAGCATAGAAAATTTATAGATATGTATTAACATTTTGTGCACGCATAGTTAGGAGAAGATATGAACACAGTTATGTGATGATACTTTTATATATTTTTATAAATTAAAATTTGTTTTATATGCTATTAAATGGATGGCAAAATGTAATTTTGAGGTTTTGTTCCATAACGTGCTGTAAATTATTTTCAAACCGTAACTATATCCAAAAAATTATTGTTTTTGTTTTAATTTAGCTTGTGCTGTATGGCAACATTGTGTACATAGTTTGAGTTTTTTTATTTTCTTTTCCGTTAATAAAGAGAGCTGTGATATATAAAATCAAGCTGAGTATTTGTATTTAAAAAGATATTATTATATTTTATGAACATTTCACTCATTTGGGAGCCCCTTGGATCATTTGAGTGAAGAAAACGGCGTCCGCAACCATAATTTAATTGCCATTGTTTATAGTTCCAATAAAATTTAACAAAACAATGACTGCTGAGCCAATTCAGTTTTAAATTCTTATCTATCCTGCTTGTTACATTAGTCAAAATAATTATATAATGTGATAAAAAAAAATGTAGGTGAGATCAACTACATACTTACTCATTGGTTACAAAACATTCAGAATAGGTCCCAGAAGTAGTACCCTGATTTGTTTCTACGTATCTGCAAAATTGTAATGCTTTGAAGTCGACACATTTTTCAACATACAGTACAATAAAAATTCAAATGACTACAGCATAGAAAATTTATAGATATGTATTAACATTTTGTGCACGCATAGTTAGGAGAAGATATGAACACAGTTATGTGATGATACTTTTATATATTTTTATAAATTAAAATTTGTTTTATATGCTATTAAATGGATGGCAAAATGTAATTTTGAGGTTTTGTTCCATAACGTGCTGTAAATTATTTTCAAACCGTAACTATATCCAAAAATTATTGTTTTTGTTTTAATTTAGCTTGTGCTGTATGGCAACATTGTGTACATAGTTTGAGTTTTTTTATTTTCTTTTCCGTTAATAAAGAGAGCTGTGATATATAAAATCAAGCTGAGTATTTGTATTTAAAAAGATATTATTATATTTTATGAACATTTCACTCATTTGGGGAGCCCCTTGGATCATTTGAGTGAAGAAAACGGCGTCCGCAACCATAATTTAATTGCCATTGTTTATAGTTCCAATAAAATTTAACAAAACAATGACTGCTGAGCCAATTCAGTTTTAAATTCTTATCTATCCTGCTTGTTACATTAGTCAAAATAATTATATAATGTGATAAAAAAAATGTAGGTGAGATCAACTACATACTTACTCATTGGTTACAAAACATTCAGAATAGGTCCCAGAAGTAGTACCCTGATTTGTTTCTACGTATCTGCAAAATTGTAATGCTTTGAAGTCGACACATTTTTCAACATACAGTACAATAAAAATTCAAATGACTACAGCATAGAAAATTTATAGATATGTATTAACATTTTGTGCACGCATAGTTAGGAGAAGATATGAACACAGTTATGTGATGATACTTTTATATATTTTTATAAATTAAAATTTGTTTTATATGCTATTAAATGGATGGCAAAATGTAATTTTGAGGTTTTGTTCCTATAACGTGCTGTAAATTATTTTCAAACCGTAACTATATCCAAAAAATTATTGTTTTTGTTTTAATTTAGCTTGTGCTGTATGGCAACATTGTGTACATAGTTTGAGTTTTTTTATTTTCTTTTTCCGTTAATAAAGAGAGCTGTGATATATAAAATCAAGCTGAGTATTTGTATTTAAAAAGATATTATTATATTTTATGAACATTTCACTCATTTGGGGAGCCCCTTGGATCATTTGAGTGAAGAAAACGGCGTCCGTAACCATAATTTAATTGCCATTGTTTATAGTTCTGTGGCGATCCTGCTTTTATCAAGCACGCGAGCTGTGAAAATTATAACTGTGGTGATCCTGCTTTTATCAAGCACGCGAGCTGTGAAAATTATAAAAAATCATTGTTCCACGAATTTATTGTATATCGTTTTTTTTAGTGTAGAATATAAAAAAATGGTTTTAACGATGATGGTTCTTAATGTGTGGATGTGACTTAACTACCATAACTTTTATCTTAACTATCTTTTAGCAACCTTTCTTAATTAAAACATCCCACAATTGGTGACCCGGACGTTAAAAGTGGTTGTTTGATTGATGGCATAACTAAATTAACCACTCAAGGAAAATATACAAACAGAGATTCATTAACTTCTGGTATATCCATTTTACTTGGTGATTCAGAATTCTATAACATTTTGTCGCAATTCCAAGACCTCACCAATCCATCTCAACCAACAAAAAATAAAGTACCAACTAAAATACATCACTTTATTGAAACGACTGGTCAACCAGTATTTTCAAAACCTCGTCGCTTATCTCCAGAGTTGCTAAAAATAGCACGTCAAGAATATGAATTTTTAATGTCTCAAGGTATTATCCGTCCATCTAGCAGCCCATGGGCAAGTCCTCTACACATGGTGAAAAAGTCTAATGGAGAATGGAGACCGTGTGGCGACTACCGCCGTTTGAATTCAATTACCGTTCCTGACAGATACCCAGTACCTCACATTCAAGACTGCACTCAAATGTTTTTCAATAAAACCATTTTTTCCACCCTGGATTTGATTAGAGCTTATCATCAAATTCCTGTTAATCCCCAGGACATTCCAAAAACAGCAATCACAACCCCGTTTGGTCTTTTTGAATATGTATATATGCCCTTCGGTTTAAGAAACGCCGGACAAACCTTTCAACGTTACATACATCAAGTTTTGTCAAATTTAGATTTCTGCATTCCTTATTTTGACGACATACTGATTGCATCAAATAACGTAGAACAGCACAAACAACATTTGAAACAGGTATTTGAAAGATTGTCTCAACACGGATTAAAACTAAACCCTTCAAAATACGTCCTTGGGAAGAAATCGGTAAAGTTTCTGGGTTGTCTAATTACATCTGAAGGAGTGAAACCTTTACCCGAAAAAGTTCAAGCAATTTCTGACTTTCCCAAACCTCAAAATATTTCTGAACTAAAGCGTTTCTTAGCAATGCTTAATTTCTACCGTCGTTTTTTACCTAATGCCGCTCAGACTCAAACTAGCCTACATGAACTTTTAAAAAATTCCAAAAAGAATGATAAACGACCTGTTCTTTGGACCGACCTCACTACAGAAGCTTTCGAAAAATGCAAAGCTGATATTGCGAATGCAGCTACTTTGAATTTTCACTCACCTAATCAGCAGTTGTCTATCATGGTTGATGCTTCGGATTCAGCCATAGGATCTGTCCTCCATACAACTACATCTAATGGTCAGCAACCTCTAGCATTTTATTCCCGAAAACTTACACCCTCAGAACGTAAATACAGTACGTATGATAGGGAACTTTTGGCGATATATGCAACCATCAAACATTTTCGACACTTATTGGAAGGACAAAATTTTATAATATTTACAGATCATCGACCTCTTACTTTTGCTTTTACCAAAAAATCTGACTCTTCTTCTCCCAGACAACTGAGATACCTGGATTTCATTGCACAATTCAGCACCGATATCAGGCACGTATCGGGCTCAAAAAACGTTGTAGCTGACACCTTATCTCGCATTAATGAAGTGCACTTACCGAAAATAGACTTTTCTGCCATGGCGGAGGCACAAGCGTCTGATGAAGAACTTCAGGCAATTTTAGGAAAGAATGAACTGTCATTTTTTTTAAAACCTCTCTCAACCGACCCCGATTCATCGAAACTTTACTGTGACGTCAAGCAAAACAAAATCAGACCTTACATTCCAGAAATTTTCCGAAAGAAAGTTTTTCTAGCCTTACACAATATTTCACATCCAGGTGTGCGTGCCACTAAACGTTTGATTTCAGAGAGATTCTTTTGGCCGTCCATGCAAAAGGACATTTCTAATTTTACCCGTTCATGTCTACACTGCCAAAAATCTAAAGTAGCTAGACACACCTATAGTCCTCTCCAATCTTTCCAACTACCCTCAGCAAGATTCGATCATGTTCATTTAGATCTCGTAGGACCTCTGCCACCTTCAAACAATTGCGAATACCTACTCACCTGTATAGATCGTTTCACACGATGGCCTGAGGCAATTCCCATTTCCGACATTTCTGCTGAAACTGTTGCGCGCGCATTCATTACTCAATGGATCTCACGCTTCGGTTTACCTTCCATCATCACGACTGATCAAGGACGACAATTCGAAAGCAATTTGTTTTCTTTGCTTACCAAACTCTTAGGTGTCCAAAAGATCAAAACGACCCCATACCACCCTAAAAGCAATGGAATAGTCGAACGATTTCACCGATCTCTGAAACAAAGCCTCAGATGTCATGCACCCACGAAATGGACCGAATCAATTCCATTGGTTTTGCTCGGACTCCGAACCGCATTAAAAGAAGATCTACAGTGCACATCAGCCGAACTAGTTTATGGTTCAACTCTGAGACTACCAGCGGAATTTTTCGAAACCCCTTCACTTAACGTTGACCCTCATGAGTTCTTAAAAAATTTACGAGCCGTAATGGACCAACTTAAACCTGTGGCAACTGCATCTCATGGCAGCAAGAAAGTATTTGTACATCCAGCTCTGAAGACTTGTTCTCATGTGTTCGTGCGCCATGATGCTGTTAAAAAACCATTACAGACGCCATATGATGGACCTTACCTCGTACTCAAACGAACTGAAAAAATGTTCACAATTGAAAAGAACGGCAAACATTCCACAATCAACATTGATCGCTTAAAACCTGCGTTTTTCGAGAAATCTCACCACTCATCTGCACCAATAATTTCACCGCCACCAGTTGCAGTTCCAACTTCAACAAAGCCAGTACCTGATTCTTCTCCATCGAGTCCTGTGTCACCTACAAATTCTACTCCACTACCTTATGTGACCAGATCTGGACGACGGGTTCGCTTTAACTCTCGTTACCTCTAACTCTAGTGCTTGCTGCACTATTAGAGGGGGGAGTACTGTGGCGATCCTGCTTTTATCAAGCACGCGAGCTGTGAAAATTATAACTGTGGCGATCCTGCTTTTATCAAGCACGCGAGCTGTGAAAATTATAAAAAATCATTGTTCCACGAATTTATTGTATATCGTTTTTTGTAGTGTAGAATATAAAAAAGATGGTTTTAACGATGATGGTTCTTAATGTGTGGATGTGACTTAACTACCATAACTTTTATCTTAACTATCTTTTAGCAACCTTTCTTAATTAAAACATCCCCACAGTTCCAATAAAATTTAACAAAACAATGACTGCTGAGCCAATTCAGTTTTAAATTCTTATCTATCCTGCTTGTTACATTAGTCAAAATAATTATATAATGTGATAAAAAAAATGTAGGTGAGATCAACTGCATACTTACTCATTGGTTACAAAACATTCAGAATAGGTCCCAGAAGTAGTGCCCTGATTTGTTTCTACGTATCTGCAAAATTGTAATGCTTTGAAGTCGACACATTTTTCAACATACAGTACAATAAAAATTCAAATGACTACAGCATAGAAAATTTATAGATATGTATTAACATTTTGTGCACGCATAGTTAGGAGAAGATATGAACACAGTTATGTGATGATACTTTTATATATTTTTATAAATTAAAATTTGTTTTATATGCTATTAAATGGATGGCAAAATGTAATTTTGAGGTTTTGTTCCTATAACGTGCTGTAAATTATTTTCAAACCGTAACTATATCCAAAAAATTATTGTTTTTGTTTTAATTTAGCTTGTGCTGTATGGCAACATTGTGTACATAGTTTGAGTTTTTTTATTTTCTTTTTCCGTTAATAAAGAGAGCTGTGATATATAAAATCAAGCTGAGTATTTGTATTTAAAAAGATATTATTATATTTTATGAACATTTCACTCATTTGGGGAGCCCCTTGGATCATTTGAGTGAAGAAAACGGCGTCCGCAACCATAATTTAATTGCCATTGTTTATAGTTCCAATAAAATTTAACAAAACAATGACTGCTGAGCCAATTCAGTTTTAAATTCTTATCTATCCTGCTTGTTACATTAGTCAAAATAATTATATAATGTGATAAAAAAAATGTAGGTGAGATCAACTACATACTTACTCATTGGTTACAAAACATTCAGAATAGGTCCCAGAAGTAGTACCCTGATTTGTTTCTACGTATCTGCAAAATTGTAATGCTTTGAAGTCGACACATTTTTCAACATACAGTACAATAAAAATTCAAATGACTACAGCATAGAAAATTTATAGATATGTATTAACATTTTGTGCACGCATAGTTAGGAGAAGATATGAACACAGTTATGTGATGATACTTTTATATATTTTTATAAATTAAAATTTGTTTTATATGCTATTAAATGGATGGCAAAATGTAATTTTGAGGTTTTGTTCCTATAACGTGCTGTAAATTATTTTCAAACCGTAACTATATCCAAAAAATTATTGTTTTTGTTTTAATTTAGCTTGTGCTGTATGGCAACATTGTGTACATAGTTTGAGTTTTTTTATTTTCTTTTTCCGTTAATAAAGAGAGCTGTGATATATAAAATCAAGCTGAGTATTTGTATTTAAAAAGATATTATTATATTTTATGAACATTTCACTCATTTGGGGAGCCCCTTGGATCATTTGAGTGAAGAAAACGGCGTCCGCAACCATAATTTAATTGCCATTGTTTATAGTTCCAATAAAATTTAACAAAACAATGACTGCTGAGCCAATTCAGTTTTAAATTCTTATCTATCCTGCTTGTTACATTAGTCAAAATAATTATATAATGTGATAAAAAAAAATGTAGGTGAGATCAACTGCATACTTACTCATTGGTTACAAAACATTCAGAATAGGTCCCAGAAGTAGTACCCTGATTTGTTTCTACGTATCTGCAAAATTGTAATGCTTTGAAGTCGACACATTTTTCAACATACAGTACAATAAAAATTCAAATGACTACAGCATAGAAAATTTATAGATATGTATTAACATTTTGTGCACGCATAGTTAGGAGAAGATATGAACACAGTTATGTGATGATACTTTTATATATTTTTATAAATTAAAATTTGTTTTATATGCTATTAAATGGATGGCAAAATGTAATTTTGAGGTTTTGTTCCTATAACGTGCTGTAAATTATTTTCAAACCGTAACTATATCCAAAAAATTATTGTTTTTGTTTTAATTTAGCTTGTGCTGTATGGCAACATTGTGTACATAGTTTGAGTTTTTTTATTTTCTTTTTCCGTTAATAAAGAGAGCTGTGATATATAAAATCAAGCTGAGTATTTGTATTTAAAAAGATATTATTATATTTTATGAACATTTCACTCATTTGGGGAGCCCCTTGGATCATTTGAGTGAAGAAAACGGCGTCCGCAACCATAATTTAATTGCCATTGTTTATAGTTCCAATAAAATTTAACAAAACAATGACTGCTGAGCCAATTCAGTTTTAAATTCTTATCTATCCTGCTTGTTACATTAGTCAAAATAATTATATAATGTGATAAAAAAAATGTAGGTGAGATCAACTACATACTTACTCATTGGTTACAAAACATTCAGAATAGGTCCCAGAAGTAGTACCCTGATTTGTTTCTACGTATCTGCAAAATTGTAATGCTTTGAAGTCGACACATTTTTCAACATACAGTACAATAAAAATTCAAATGACTACAGCATAGAAAATTTATAGATATGTATTAACATTTTGTGCACGCATAGTTAGGAGAAGATATGAACACAGTTATGTGATGATACTTTTATATATTTTTATAAATTAAAATTTGTTTTATATGCTATTAAATGGATGGCAAAATGTAATTTTGAGGTTTTGTTCCTATAACGTGCTGTAAATTATTTTCAAACCGTAACTATATCCAAAAAATTATTGTTTTTGTTTTAATTTAGCTTGTGCTGTATGGCAACATTGTGTACATAGTTTGAGTTTTTTTATTTTCTTTTTCCGTTAATAAAGAGAGCTGTGATATATAAAATCAAGCTGAGTATTTGTATTTAAAAAGATATTATTATATTTTATGAACATTTCACTCATTTGGGGAGCCCCTTGGATCATTTGAGTGAAGAAAACGGCGTCCGCAACCATAATTTAATTGCCATTGTTTATAGTTCCAATAAAATTTAACAAAACAATGACTGCTGAGCCAATTCAGTTTTAAATTCTTATCTATCCTGCTTGTTACATTAGTCAAAATAATTATATAATGTGATAAAAAAAAATGTAGGTGAGATCAACTGCATACTTACTCATTGGTTACAAAACATTCAGAATAGGTCCCAGAAGTAGTACCCTGATTTGTTTCTACGTATCTGCAAAATTGTAATGCTTTGAAGTCGACACATTTTTCAACATACAGTACAATAAAAATTCAAATGACTACAGCATAGAAAATTTATAGATATGTATTAACATTTTGTGCACGCATAGTTAGGAGAAGATATGAACACAGTTATGTGATGATACTTTTATATATTTTTATAAATTAAAATTTGTTTTATATGCTATTAAATGGATGGCAAAATGTAATTTTGAGGTTTTGTTCCTATAACGTGCTGTAAATTATTTTCAAACCGTAACTATATCCAAAAAATTATTGTTTTTGTTTTAATTTAGCTTGTGCTGTATGGCAACATTGTGTACATAGTTTGAGTTTTTTTATTTTCTTTTTCCGTTAATAAAGAGAGCTGTGATATATAAAATCAAGCTGAGTATTTGTATTTAAAAAGATATTATTATATTTTATGAACATTTCACTCATTTGGGGAGCCCCTTGGATCATTTGAGTGAAGAAAACGGCGTCCGCAACCATAATTTAATTGCCATTGTTTATAGTTCCAATAAAATTTAACAAAACAATGACTGCTGAGCCAATTCAGTTTTAAATTCTTATCTATCCTGCTTGTTACATTAGTCAAAATAATTATATAATGTGATAAAAAAAAATGTAGGTGAGATCAACTGCATACTTACTCATTGGTTACAAAACATTCAGAATAGGTCCCAGAAGTAGTACCCTGATTTGTTTCTACGTATCTGCAAAATTTTAATGCTTTTAAGTCGACACATTTTTCAACATACAGTACAATAAAAGTTCAAATGACAACAGCATAGAAAATTTATAGATATGTATTAACATTTTGTGCACGCATAGTTAGGAGAAGATATGAACACAGTTATGTGATGATACTTTTATATATCTTTATAAATTAAAATTTGTTTTATATGCTATTAAATGGATGGCAAAATTTAATTTTGAGGTTTTGTTCCTATAACGTGCTGTAAATTATTTTCAAACCGTAACTATATCCAAAAAATTATTGTTTTTATTTTAATTTAGCTTGTGCTGTATGGCAACATTGTGTACATAGTTTGAGTTTTTTGATTTTCTTTTTCCGTTAATAAAGAGAGCTGTGATATATAAAATCAAGCTGAGTATTTGTATTTAAAAAGATATTATTATATTTTATGAACATTTCACTCATTTGGGGAGCCCCTTGGATCATTTGAGTGAAGAAAACGGCGTCCGCAACCATAATTTAATTGCCATTGTTTATAGTTCCAATAAAATTTAACAAAACAATGACTGCTGAGCCAATTCAGTTTTAAATTCTTATCTATCCTGCTTGTTACATTAGTCAAAATAATTATATAATGTGATAAAAAAAAATGTAGGTGAGATCAACTGCATACTTACTCATTGGTTACAAAACATTCAGAATAGGTCCCAGAAGTAGTACCCTGATTTGTTTCTACGTATCTGCAAAATTGTAATGCTTTGAAGTCGACACATTTTTCAACATACAGTACAATAAAAATTCAAATGACTACAGCATAGAAAATTTATAGATATGTATTAACATTTTGTGCACGCATAGTTAGGAGAAGATATGAACACAGTTATGTGATGATACTTTTATATATTTTTATAAATTAAAATTTGTTTTATATGCTATTAAATGGATGGCAAAATGTAATTTTGAGGTTTTGTTCCTATAACGTGCTGTAAATTATTTTCAAACCGTAACTATATCCAAAAAATTATTGTTTTTGTTTTAATTTAGCTTGTGCTGTATGGCAACATTGTGTACATAGTTTGAGTTTTTTTATTTTCTTTTTCCGTTAATAAAGAGAGCTGTGATATATAAAATCAAGCTGAGTATTTGTATTTAAAAAGATATTATTATATTTTATGAACATTTCACTCATTTGGGGAGCCCCTTGGATCATTTGAGTGAAGAAAACGGCGTCCGCAACCATAATTTAATTGCCATTGTTTATAGTTCCAATAAAATTTAACAAAACAATGACTGCTGAGCCAATTCAGTTTTAAATTCTTATCTATCCTGCTTGTTACATTAGTCAAAATAATTATATAATGTGATAAAAAAAATGTAGGTGAGATCAACTGCATACTTACTCATTGGTTACAAAACATTCAGAATAGGTCTCAGAAGTAGTACCCTGATTTGTTTCTACGTATCTGCAAAATTGTAATGCTTTGAAGTCGACACATTTTTCAACATACAGTACAATAAAAATTCAAATGACTACAGCATAGAAAATTTATAGATATGTATTAACATTTTGTGCACGCATAGTTAGGAGAAGATATGAACACAGTTATGTGATGATACTTTTATATATTTTTATAAATTAAAATTTGTTTTATATGCTATTAAATGGATGGCAAAATGTAATTTTGAGGTTTTGTTCCTATAACGTGCTGTAAATTATTTTCAAACCGTAACTATATCCAAAAAATTATTGTTTTTGTTTTAATTTAGCTTGTGCTGTATGGCAACATTGTGTACATATATAGTTTGGGTTTTTTTATTTTCTTTTTCCGTTAATAAAGAGAGCTGTGATATATAAAATCAAGCTGAGTATTTGTATTTAAAAAGATATTATTATATTTTATGAACATTTCACTCATTTGGGGAGCCCCTTGGATCATTTGAGTGAAGAAAACGGCGTCCGCAACCATAATTTAATTGCCATTGTTTATAGTTCCAATAAAATTTAACAAAACAATGACTGCTGAGCCAATTCAGTTTTAAATTCTTATCTATCCTGCTTGTTACATTAGTCAAAATAATTATATAATGTGATAAAAAAAAATGTAGGTGAGATCAACTGCATACTTACTCATTGGTTACAAAACATTCAGAATAGGTCCCAGAAGTAGTACCCTGATTTGTTTCTACGTATCTGCAAA
>BMAO01030517.1:0-18218 GCA_019973975.1 Trichonephila clavata
TAAAGGATTATGATATTGAATGTCGTGAATATTTTCCCATTATCTCAATTATCTGCAGACAATCTCCAGGAAAAGGACGTTTTAAACTGCGTTCAACATTTAAATGTCCTTTATTCAGATTTTGAAACTAGATCTGAGAATGCTTTGACTATGGTAGTTACCACAGTGGGCAATGAAATCATGTGACCACATTGAAATAACATATCATATTACAAGAGGAGCGGATAGGAATAGGCAGTAAGAAGGAGTTTCAGCGTGGTTGCCAATCTCCAAAATAAAAGAATGAAAGGAAAGGATTAGACACTATTAACTGAAAAGATTTAGAGTTTTATATCTCTTATCTTGAAGATCATTTCAAAAATAAATAACATACCAACAAATCAAAATTGATAAATTGAAAATTTGTTTATAAACTTTTAGTACAGAATGGGCCGCATTTAAGTTATTTTTTTGTAAATTTTTAACAACTTTTTTCCCCATTTTAGTTATAATAATTTCTTTTCTCTTCGTTATTTTAGCATACGTTTCTTAAAATGTACTAAGAAATCTAAAAACAACATACAAATCTCCACATCTCCATTTTTTTATAAAAAGTAGTCGGATACCTTAAGTACCTGTATAACTGTCAAAACTCCACCAACTGCCAAAAGACCGAAAACATGGCAAGGGGTCTATGACACAAAGAGCTTGGTAACCTCTGATCTAAATGAAAGGTTTGAAATATCCACGAGAACAGAAAAAAACCTTGAATATTCAAAATATTAACGTTCGTGAAAAAAAAAAGACTCAAAGGACCATTGTTTTGAAAACTTTTGCAATATTTTGTAATTTTATTCGACTTTACTTTTCCATCTTTAATAAACAAAACTTAATAAACTATGAATTCATGTAAGGGTGACGTCAAGTTTTAATTAATAATGAAAAATAATGATGACATCTGGAGAAAATTTATTCTACAATGTAACTGATCTTTGTCTATATGACGTTGATGTGAGATAGTAAATGAATTTTTAAACTCGCCAAACATCCCTCACAAACTATCTAAAAGATGGAACAGCGTCATTCAGGGACTATGCTGCCCCAGCCAAGAAAATGGAGGACTGCTTCCAATTAGACTGAAATTTAACCATGAAAATGATCATAAATGGGACTGATCTTTTATTTGCCAATGAGTGGAAAACTACATAAGAGCCGCACATGCGAAAGAATTACGCATGTTTTATTCCACGATAACTGATTTATTTTGATAAGCAAATAGGGCTTGACTTATGAAGAGAGATGCTGAATCTTTGGAACAAGACGACAAGGAAACTTTGATAGTTGGATCTTGGATCTATCAAAATGATACAGAAATCAGAGACGAGCAAGGAATAGAACTATAACTCCCTTCCCCTCAAGAGTGCCTAGGTGCAGCTATCCAAATGAGAGCTTTTTGTTTTGTTTTTGAAATAATAACTTCTTTAGGTGGGTTTTACTGAAGATGCAATCTAAATTAAGAGTCAGTTCGGCTGCGTAAAGCTCAATCGGTTTTTCTCGGCTCCATTCAGGAATCGTACTCATGTCGGCGACGCTTGCTGTGTTTTGAATTGAAAACTTTTTAGGCACGTGTTGTTTTTTTTAAGTAAAAATTTCGTGCACTTTTTTCCGTGAAGCTTTATTTTCTTTCTTTAAATGTTACTGTCATGCAGCTCACTTTCACTCAACTCCAGCAAGTGAAAGAGAGAAAAGAGCAAGTAAAAATAATTAAAAAAAAAGAGTATTCTTATATATTTATATATGTAAGAGATCGAAGATAAGAAGAAACGAGACATGAAATCTATTTTTAATTGTTGAAAGAGTATTTAAGCACAAAAAATGTACCAAAAGAATAAAGCACCGAAACTTTAATGAAGTTAATAATGGCCTATAGAGGCATTCACAGAGTTTAAATGTAATACAAACAGATTAATAAATATAACTTTAGTACAGATAATAACATCTTTTTTAATGATATAAAAATCAGATTAAAAAATTTCAAAATAAATTTATTATAGTTTATATTGATAAAGTGCCTGGAAATTTTGCCTTCATTTGTAAATACTATTATAGTTTAATGCTCAACAAACATTTTGAAAATAATACAGCTTTTATTAGGTCATCAATTTCTGATAGAGAAATAAATAATCGAATTTTGGCTTTTCATAAACAATTAAAAATACAAATTAATAATAATTTTAAATTTCCACATGTATTTCTTACTCCTAAATTTCATAAAGATCCAGTAAAGTCTAGAACAGTTACTAATGGTTTTAATACATATATCAGCAAATCAGGCAAAATTCTACATGAAATGTTACAAGATACAATAAATAATCTAAAAACTTCAGCCATTCTTAAAAATAGTACAGAACTTATTGCACAAATTAAAGATAAAAAGATATTTTCAGTATTTAGTTTAGATTTTGAAGATCTTTTTAACTCAATTAATATTGATGATATGATAAAAACACTAGTAAAATTACATAAAGATTATTTGTTTAAAAATGACAAATATGATAGATTTGGTTCTCTACTTAGGTTAGTTCTAAAAGAGAATTATGTTTATCATAATGGCAATTATTTATCTCAACAGATTAAGGGTCTACCACAAGGTGACCCAGCTAGCGACTGTCTTGCCAATTTATATTCACATTATTTTGAAAATAGTTTCACAGACAACTTAGAATTTTACTTTTTTCGTTATATAGATGATATAATCATTTTTGGCAAGCAAGACAACTTAAACCTAATATTAATTTTTATCCACAATATCTTAATTTAATACAGACAAATAGTAAACAGTTACGAAGCAAATTTTCTTGATATAGAAAATTAAATTAAAAGATTATAAAATAGTTACTAATATTTATGATAAACGAGAAGACTTTAATTTCAATATTATAAAAGTACCGCATTGGGAGAGTAATGTACATGTATCTATATTCAGAAATATTGTTCTTAATTCACACTACGCAATAAATTTCTAGTTTCTAATAAATCAAAAAAATAAAAAAATATAAACATTTTACTAAATACTGTTTAATTCAAAACTACCCAATTAATTTATTAATAGATATTTAAATAATGAAATTATAAATAGTAAGGATTAAATTTCCATAGTTTTAAAAGGTTATATTATAGATTTATTATTCTTCCTAGATAGTTTTAAATACCCCCAGTTTCTAGTTTTAGATAAAATTACTTTTATAGAATTTATTATAACTTTTAAACCATATTAAAGAGTCTCTAAGGTAATGGTAGTATGTTTACATTTCTTATTTTATTATTTCTATTCTTTTCATACTTTTGCTAAGTGGCTATTTTTCAGCCTTTGCTTTGTTTTGAAATTGTATTTGGATCCAGAATCTGGCAATAACTTGTTTATTGTACTCAGATTTAGCGCGGGCTCTGCATTTCAGTATGGAATTTTTGGGTAAGTTACCTTTTCTTATAATGGATTTAGATTTCCTATCCATTATTTCCAATTGGTATTTGCTCGGTATATTAAACAGAAAAAAGGGGGAAGGTTGGCTGGCCAAAAAACATGTTCAAACCCGACTTTTATACAGAAAGATTTTTTTAAAGAAAATTTTATGTATACAAGCTGTCCTAAGTCACCAATGTTGATAATACTGAAGCATCATTCTTTATATTTATTCTGTTATTTCAATTTTTCATATCTTCTTCTAAATTCTGTTGTCTTGTTATCTAGCAATTGATATTCTTTTAAGTATTAATCGTGTTAATTCATCGCTCTCTTGTAGAGAAATTTATAATTTATATTATATATAGGAGGCACATGGTTGTCAATTCAGTTCGTACGATCGGAGGAAATTACGGTTGCCAATTTGCAAGTTATCTTGAACGTTGTCATTGTTGCGATAGTAATGTGAGTACCATATAAACATAATCTAGCCACCAGAATTATATAAATATAATCTACATAAGTAATTTACACATAAAATTTTAAATAATGAGACTAATTGGCATTTTAATCATATATACTCATATATAAATATATAAGAATGCAAAATTATACAAATAATTGTCCTTTACAGAAAACGGATGAAATAAGCAAATCCACCGATGAATGGGCACGAAAAAGATAATTACTTCACGCCCACATGCGAAAGAGTTCTGAAAGAGAACATAGTACATCGGGACAATTGAATTCTCTTGGCCAGAATAAATTAACAGTTTTTCACTTCTATTGTCTGGTCATAAGCACACACGCAAATTTTTTTCGTACTTTCGCAGAATCATCTTACGAAATTACCTGGAGAAAGGTCAGGTAATTGCTAGTACCTACACACTGCGGAACAAATTATATGCTGCTCTGAAATCATGAAAATGCGTGTTTATATGGTTTTCAAAGGTATTTGTTTTCTTGCTACAATGCATCAGCTTATTAATTTCGAGAGAAATGCGGTTGAGAATTCAAAAAATATCTTTGAAATTCTATTACATTCCCCTTATTTTCACAATCTCGTCTCACGCAACTTCTATTTTATTAACAGAATTCGAAAACCTATTGCGAAGTCGATGATTTGACAAATGACGTCATTCTGGAGCTGGAACAATGGTTTTCAACGCTGTTGTCTGTGGATACTGAGAGATTTTACGTACAGGGTGTCCGGGTTAAAGTATCTAAAATTATGACTTATTATTATACGAACTACCCGTCATAATGTAATAAACTGTTCATACCGTGGATTGGAAACCTTTCAGAAATATTTTGGGTCTAGACCCGGGGTGGACATTGCGTCGATCGTGATCGACCGTTGGACTCCAAGACAATTTAGAGTGCCCACCTGAAGATTAGCCTTTAGTATAGTATACGGAAATATTCAAGATTGGTCTTCTACTGACTGTAATTACAAGAACTAACTTTCGATGAAAATGTTTTATTTTTAATATATTTTGAATTGTTTGGTAAGATAAATGAATCATTAAATGTTTTTTATTTATGGCTATTATTATTATGTTTGTATCTTGCGTTTGCTTTAAACTCGGTTTCTAAAAAGTGAGTTTTTCATTTTATTTACCTAGTAAGTACATATCCTGTATTTATTATTACATTATAAAAAATGTGTTGACATTTCCGTTACCCTACCACACCTACGACCCTGGGAAGTGGAGTGCACTCTTGAATTTTTCAAAGGATGCGCGGGTGGTGGTCCAGGGTCAAATGTCTACCATTTTCATATTTACCCCAATACGCTACAAACATATTTTTTTTTCATTTGTAGATTGTCGGGTACAAAGAACAGTAAAAATAAATTATTTAATGAATAATTAGCATTAATTAATAAAAAATATTAATAGCAAATACTTAATTAAATTTTACATGGGATTATAATCGATCGAAAGCAAACATGGGTTATGTAAAAGGTTTTGGAACCGTGGACCCTCCCCCCCCCTTTCTGTGGGTCGCTGATACTGGGTGGACCGCAACACCTTAAAAAATTAGAAGTAGCCCGTATCCAGGAAAAGTCTGTCCACCCCTGGTCTAGACCGATCTGCCACAAGTGCGCGCATTATTGAGCAATCGAAGACGATACACTTGTTACACTGACTTCATTAGTAAAGATGTGAACGCCACAGCAAACGGTGCAGAGTGTACTTTGTTTAACGGAATTTAAATCAGTCACGCGTGTACAGCGACGTATTCGAACAGAATGGAATGTCTTTTCTGGCTTGCCTAATAGACTTATCAGGACTCCTACAAAATGAATCACACATACGATCAACAGTATCTTCTATCATGAAAACTTAAGGATACTTTCCAGTTTGAGATAATAAAGTCCGCATCCCCTTTAAAGTTCTTTCTCTTTGGTGGATAGATTTTGCTGTCGGGGATCAACATTCCATTCTGTTCGAACACTTCGCTGCAGACGTGTGACTGATTGAAATTCCGTTAACCAAAGTACGCACAGCACCTTTTGATTGGCATCCTTTACTAATGAAGTCAGTGCAACAAGTTTACCGTCTTCTATTGCTGAATAATGCGCGCACGTGCGGCAGATTGGACTAGACCCAAAAAATCTCAGAGGGGTTTCCAATCCACGGAGGAACAGTTTATTACATTCGGAGGGGTAGTTCCGTAATAATAAGCCACATAACTTTTGGATACTTTAAGCCCAGACACCCCCGTATTACGAGAAAAAGATTGAATTTCAATCCCGATTACTCTTTATGCAGCCTCACGTATTTTTTTTATTTCAGAAATTTTCAGTTCTATGGTTGAAATTCCTATGCGTGTGAAGCATTCTTTATAAAATGTTTCAATACTTTATAGCAAAAAAGTATTTTAAAGCTAGAATTTAAGAAAATTTAGGCATCATTGATCTTGATTCAAAAGTAAGCTTGACGATACCGTTCTCTTGCTTCAGTACCAAATTTTACTTTTCGAGATGATTGGGTCAGTTCACAGTATTCCACTACTGGGGAACGGTAGAGGGGAGCTTTGGAAATCTGCTTGCAGCGATATATTAATCTGCTTATCTGTAATCCCTATTCTGTAATGTTTTTTCCATCACTTACAATAAAAATCCAGTTCCTTAAGAGGAATCTCATCTTTAATGAAATGTAAAATTTTGCGTGAAGCTATATTTTTAAAAGTCAACGTAGGGAAGAAACAACGCCGATGTATTCAGAACCAGTTTTCTGCTTGAGAGAATACTAATCTCTTACAGTTTTGGGGGGAAAACGCATTCATTCACAATTTCTTCAATCATCTCAATATCGTCTTTTCTTCCTATTTATTACAGACCCTGTGATATGGATATTTTTTTATTAAATAGACTCTAAAATTATTATTATTATTATTATTGTGTTTTGAGTTTTGTTTCTCTCATTTTTTTTTCAAAATGGAAAACATCTGAGGCCAGATTTAAAGGACAAATAACGCGATCGCAGTTTTCACTAGTTCAGAGTCTACATAATGATCAGTGACCAATAATTGTGTTTTTAGGTTGATTATATATATATATTATCATTTGCCATGGGGTTCATTTTTCTATTTATTGATCCTATCATTATCGGATGCTTGAATGGATCACCATCGTTATCATTATCTGAGTTATCAGAATTTCCATGTATTTGCATTTGTTTGGTATCAGTATGCTTCCGTTTTAGGGCTCCAGAACTACACTCGATGTACTTTGATTAATCTAGATTTATTTGTTCTTTATTTCAATTTCAAGTATCTTTGATAACAAAATATATATCTTGCAGGTCATAATCCAACCTATCTTAGCCCATGCATTATTTGAACAGACATGAAGCGCAACCCAATTAAAGAAACTTTATTGACTTCATCACAATGATAAATATTTGAAATCATGCATTCACATAAATTTAAAAAAAATTTTGGCAAATGCAGTTCATGACAACTGAACATGTACATGTTGTTACATCAGAAAGCAAAGTAGATTAACTTTTGAAGAAGCCAATCTTATTGTAAGAAAGCATAGCTTCGTTTATAAAACGATGGCGTGACTCTTAATTTCTTATAATAATCATCGTACTTATTATTTATCTATAGTTTTTTTCCCTGTACACGTAAGTACAGCAGCAGAAACTTTTTCTACAAATATGTTATCTTTTTAAGCACCGTTCCAGCTACATTAACTTTGTAATAACCCCCCCCCCCTTCCCGTCTACCCTGAGACCCAGCTAAAGATGTAGAAGGAAGTGAAGGATAATTCGACATGATAATTTCTAATTATTTTATTTAGCACTTTAATCGACTCAAACACAATTCAATGCAATACAATAAATAGGATTTTCCATTCAGTCAACAGAGGGAAAGGACGAGAGTCGCATTTTGGGAGAATACATCTAATAAACCACTTTATAATAATCGTTCTTTTACCGCAATATTACTTTATATGGTAGGTACTAATGGCCACTTAACCTCTTTAACCTTCTGAGCGTTAGGCTCATTCCTGAAAAATCATTCCTAAAGCGTTTACTTGGCTTCGGAAAATTCCTCCGAAAGTGCAACAGATTTCATTCCTTCCCCCTTTTAAGCTCGCGGGAGGTATACAGTGGAAGATTTTATTACTCAGTTCGGCCTCTTTGTTAATTTAAAACTGAGAAAACACTCGTTTTCAGCAGTGATGTTGCCTTGGGCGAATCATTGGTGAAAAAAGTGGGGTCCACTTGGTTGTACCCTGATCTGTTAAATCTCGATAAAAGTGAAAAATAAAAAAAAAATAAAAATACTTGGAAGAAAAAAATGTGTTGAAAGTTGAAATATACTTGTTTGCAAAAAAAATATTTAAAAATTAAATTTTCTTTAAGAAATTTTTTTTTGTTTTGTTATTACGATTTGAGCCAGAAAAAAACACCTTGTATTTGTTGTGGAATATGAGACTAAGTAAACACAGGTACATCTTAATGTTTTTTTTTAAGTATTCGGTAAAAAAGAGTAAAAGTGACCACATCTCTCTTTCAAATAAGATAATAAATGGTGTAATAATACCAGGGCTGGACTGTGACCTTTGGGGTCCTGGACTAACAGTATCTAGGGGCCCCTAAAGAATTAAAAATCTTGCCATCTTCCTAAGAAATATTTTTGTGAGGAAAAATTTAAAATATACCAAACTTGTTTTTTTTTAATTCAAGCTATATAAATACGTTATAAACAATAACATAATTTACAAAAAAAAAAGCTTTTCTACACTTTTGTGCCACAAATTATTTTATTTGCTTATCACATTTTAGGTCTTTAGTGGGATCAGTATTAATAGAAAGAAGTGATAAATAAATAAGTCTAGTATTTATCATTGTTGTCCTATATTTCTATATAGGACTAGTAATAGGGAGCATTATAAAAACCTTTAAAATGGTAACAAATTTGGAAAGACGTCAACAAGTTTCTTTCCAAAAACTAAATTTAACATATTACTGCAAGTATAGGATAGCAAAGTTTGTTTTAGATAAGTTTTGAGTTGAACACCATCACTTACTAAATGATGGTATTCAACTCAAACGTCATCTGAATAGTAATCAATAATAGCACGTACACTCTCCACGTAGACGTTCTCCTTACTTTGATCTTGAAAATCCATCAAAAATTTAAATTTCTTACTATATATTCCGCATATACTTGACTTCTATTTAAATGAAGGATTAGCTTATCTAACGCAACAATAAGCGTGTCCCTTTTAAATTTTTCTCTCCCATACACAGCTTATTCTGTCGATTTATCTGCAAATTTTGAAATAACCTGTCTCTTGTTCACATCATTATATTCTGTTTCTACACTCGGACTTAATTTTTTGGCTGCGTCTTGATACTCTTTTAGTTTTTTTTTATCTGATTCATGTACATTGCTTATAAACGTTTTAAATGACATAGTTAACTTATTTCCTTCACAGTGAGTGAATATTAACGCTGCTCTATTCAGCTACACGACGGCTTTTGGTGACATACTTCGTATTTTTGAACCACGTTCAAGTGACGAGGACGACACCTCTGATGGCACCCCCTCTCTTAATTACCACACCACACCAATGGGAGGACGTTTGAGCACTGGACGGATTTAATGAGCATCGCGCCCCTACACGGCGGGTCTTTAATGGTATTGGGCTCGAACTCATGACATGCCAGCCGCGATTCGATACCTTGACCACTAGGCTACCGCAGCCACTATTTCCTTCTGAGATGTCTAAACCAGGAGCTAGTAATTTTTTATTAACTGAAAATTAAATCTTTCAAAAATTTCTTCTTAAAATATAATTAAAATGGCAATTTCGAGTTTTGTTAATTTTTTTTTAAAAACTTTACTACGTTTTTTCAGAAATCAATTTTCTTATTTTCATTGTCCCTAAATTATTTAAGAATATTTATGTTATTACTATAATTATCTTTTAAGGCTTCAACAGCATCGTAGCAACAAGAACATCTGGTCTGACTTAAACTTTTTAAGGTAGATTTCAGTTTAATTTCACGATTTAGAAGTCCCCACCTACAGGTCGAAGCAGAAAAGAAAACATAATATATTTGTTGCACTAAACCAAAGAAGTTCACTATTTCAAATATAACCTTAACTGATTCTGCAACAACCAGACAAGGAGAATGTACAGCACACGGCACATATAATTAGCGATTTTTTTTTCTTTTACAAAGAGCTTGCCCACCATTATATCGACCGGACGTATCCCCTACAATTATACAATAGCAGAATATTTGTTTCTAAAAATTCTTGTAGAGAATTAAATAAATATAATCCAGTGTGACTACTAATCTTTATTAATGAAACACATCGTTCATACACTTTTCCCCGAAAACAATATCGTAGTATAATAGCAAATTGGTCACTGTAGGAAAATTTTGGTGTTGAGTCCATCACAATAGAATAGTACTTTGTGTCAACGTTATTCATTTGAGTTGTAATTGTTTTAATGATTTACTTGCCCATGACCTCGATTATTTGCTAATATATTGTTTTCGATAAGTACGATATTAACGATTTTGGTCGTAATTCTCACTGTTCAATATGTTCACAAACGAATGGGTCGAACTCTCTGCTAGCAGTTCCAGGGCACCCCTAAAATTACCATTTTCAGCAGAACCAAAAAACTTTCTCGGTACCTCTAAATGCTAATCCTCTTGTAGCCAACTACTATACTACCGCAATAACACGTTTTAAGACGTTGTAGTAATATTATATTGTATATCTTTTCTTAGTTGCTCCTATAACTGTTTATCTAACAACGGGGAGGGCTCGACTAAAGAAATTCATTTGGGGACGAAATTTTGTATAATAGTAGTAATCCTTTAGGGTGTTCAACCCTCAATATAATAGCGTCGAATAGAAATTAAAAGATGGTACATTCAATAATGGTTCTGAGAAAATAGCCTTAGAAATTCATACTTAGCTTTTATACAATTAGGTTTTATTCAGCTCCAGCGATGCTGTGGCATAAGTGGTAGTGCACCTGCATTTCGCGCGATCTGTAAGGGTTCGAGTCGCGTGATCTACTTGTTTTTTTTCGATTCATTTAATTATTCTTACAATTAAATAAATTTATTTAAAAATGATTATTAAATATTTTATGTAATTATTTTATATTTTAAAAACTAAAACAAGTACTGTATTAACTTATATTTTATAAATATATTACAAATAATTTTATAATTAGATAAAAAAGTAGTTTTACATTATGTAAAATTGTTTATGATATTTTATTACTGCAATTATTTTATAATTATTTAAAATATTTGATAAGAAAAATTATTTAATTGTAAAAATAATTAAATAAATTGGAGAAAAAAGCAAGTCTACCGAGCGACTCTAACCCTTACCTTTTGCAAAAAATGCAGGTGCGCTATCATCTATGCCGCTGCATCGCTGGAGCTGATTGAAACTTAATTGTATAAATGTAATTGTGTAGTATGAATTTCGATTGCTATTTTCTCCAAATTGACTGCCCATTCGGCGCTATTACATTGAGAGTTGAACATTCTAAAGCAGTGGTCTTTAACCTGTGGTCCACGGAACCCTGGGGTTCCACAAGCCATACTCAGGGGTTAATAAGAAATCTAAAACAAACAAATAAGAAATCTAAAAGAAATCTAAAACAAACAAATATGTATGCAAAATCGATTCACGATCTCTATGAAGTTTATAAGTTACAAGTATCTACAGCTCATCGCCCCACCCCCTATTCATTAGCACTGAAAATTTTATTCAAATATAATTACTTTATTTTTTTTGTAACACTTTTTAAACTTTTATTTTAAAATAATAAAAGAATAATAAAACGCATTTTAACTTTATATATATATAACTATGTAACACACGGTATAGTTCCAAGACCGAAATGTAGGTGCCGCCATTACAATATGGGCCTAGACCGGAAGTGTGACTGTACGAAACACTAGAGGCTGAAGACTGCAAATAATGGACTAGTCTATTTTAGAGCTGGGTAGGGTAAAGTAAATTATTCAGTTTTTAAGAGTGAAAAAATTTGGCAGTTTAAGGGAAGAATTTGGCAGTTATAGGGAATTTTTCCCTAATAGAATCTTCTGGAAAACTGAGAAGAAAGCATTCCTTACAATGATTAAGTTAAACATTTATGAAAAGAGAGAAGTTAATCTCTACGGGATGAAGAAGTAGTGCTTACAATTTAATTTAAATTAAAAGAATTCGTAATAGCGTAGAAATTAAAGTTTTGTTAGAAATTAATTATGTGGTTTGAAATAATGAGTTATTTCCTGTCACAAGAATCATATGGTTGGGAAAAAATCCTCAGAAAAAAAATTAATTTGGAATAATTTCACCATTTTTGTAAAACTGTATGTATGATAAATTGAATGATTAAAATAATTGTACATTGTATTTAGCTAATGTTTTAATGCAATAATCGTAAAATAATTAATTGCTTCATTGCATTTGTTTCCTGTTTCCTAAGAATTTTTACAACATACTTAATCATGTGTATCAAGGTAACATTATTTCTAATTATGAGAATGAAAGATTTTTGTATGAAAGTGTGTAGCATTTTGTTTGAAATGTGTATTTAATTAAAAAATATAATCAAATATGTACACACATTTTAATGGAAGTAGTTTTTAAGGGATAGAAGTATATTATTGTACATTTAAAAAGTAATAAAAGAATATACATGTGTATAGATAACAATATGTAACAGAAATGTAAGGTAAAAATGTTGTACCGTTAGATTCTCTAAAAGTGAGTTGTATTTTAGGTCCTATTTTCATCTAATCTGATCATTATGTGCCTGTTATTTAGTAAATATTAAGATTTCTAATATATGAGGATAATTTCTAGATTAAAAAATAAGTAATTAAAAGTGAAATGCCACCACAAACAATTTCTATACATTATGGTGTACAACACAATGAAGTAATACTGATAATTTTTAAGTAGTTGAATTCCATCAATTTTTTCCTAAAAAGGAATTTGTCTAAAAAAAGTTCTGGAATCATCCTGTTTGTTATAAAGGGATGATGATTATCTATAATGTATATTTATAGCTAGACACTGAATAAGAATAAAAAACTATAAGATATTTTTCTAAGTTATACATCAATGGGACATAATTATTTAACCTTGTTTAGTTTCCAAAATTTTTAACCTGATGCAAATACTGATGAGTATACATAATAATGAATGCATATACACGTGCTAGAAAAAGTCTACGTTCACATATTGTTGCTTACATAAAAAACAAAAAATTTAAAAACTGGAATTTGAAAAAAAAAAATTTTAATTATATTTTATTTAGTTTATTTCTAGTATTGAGAATAAAAAACTAAAGTAAACTGGGTTTGCTTTCATAGCTTTTAAAATAAATACAGGTTTGTAGCAATACTAACAAAAATCAAGTAGAAACAGTCTGCGTTCACTGTTTTAGTAGTAACCATAAAAATTATTTAACAAGGATGATGAGCTATTTAATAGCTGGTTGGGATTAACACCGTCTTTTGAGAACATCCTGAAGTCGTTTCAGCATTGAATTATTAAGTCTTGTGGTTTCTTCAGTGCTTATCTTTTGACATCTCTTCAGCATATCCTTGCTAGATGTGTTGACGAGTTATGGGCTCCAACAAATCCCATAGGTGTTCTGAAGGATTCAGATCAAATGACTGCGGGGGCATGTACAATTGATTTGGGACATTATACATGAGCCAAAGCTTCACAATCTCAGTGGTATGCTTAAAATCGTTGTCGTGTTGGAAATGAAATGACGATCTTAGGCTGAGTTTGGCGGTACTTTCCTTTAAATTGTTTTTAGGACATATTTGTTCATAATTGATTCGATATACTCCAACTTGCCATGCACCCCACAGTATAACTTCACTGCCACCGTACTTTGCCATTAAACTAAATGCTCTTTTTGAAGCACTTGTACAAGGTTTTTTTCCATACCAATTTACAATATTTTATGCCAAGGATACAAAATTTGCTCTCTTGGAGAATATCACAGTTCTCCAGAACTCTGGAGGCTTATGTATATGCTCTTTTGCAAAAGCTATCTTTTGGCTTTTGAAACATAAGACTTTTTGTGAACCACTCGACTACAGTATCCGCCCTTTTTTAAGATTTTTTTTGTAACACCCAAACAAATTTTTTTGGAACTTCTCGTGAATGTTGCAGTTTGAGTTTCCAAACGCGAATTATTTTTCACTACGGATATCATACTTCATTTTTCTCTGATTGCAAGTTTAGATGGATGACCAGAACAAAGTTTGGCTGTGTAAACTTCTGTATATTTAAAGTTATAAATAATATGCTGGATTGATGAGTATTGCCATCCAATGGATCTGATTATATCCCGAAGACTTTTTCACAATGATTTTAAGCTCATTGATATTAATTTTCTTACTTTTATTTTCCATGTCCTTGAATTGCTTCATATCTCACAAAAACATTAAAATTATTACATCACAACTGCACTCTGCTTTCCACTTTTGGTTCCATATATATATATATACATGTGAAGAAATTTCTGTAATTAAAATTTTTTGTATTGAAGGTATACTAATTATATGGCTGGAATACTTATATTTTTTTATTTTAATCAGTTTTTACAAGATACCTATTTATGTGTATAATGTGAATTTTTTATCTATGTTGAAGGAATAGATTTATTTATTATGTTGCTTATTTTTGTTAATATCTTTAAATGCTGTATACTTTTAATGTATTATAAAACTCCAAATCTGTATGCATTGCCACAGAAATTCAATTGTTTCAAATATTCCCTATAGTGTGGCACAGTGAATGATATTGTTAGATTTGTTTGGCACCTATAGCTATAAGGTTGGCCACCCCTGTATAAGAATTAACTCTTCAGTGGAGTACAAATCTTCGTTGTTGTAGTTGAAGGAAAATCCATTTTCTTACACTTTAGTTACTGTAACAATAACATGAAAGGGATGAAATTTTTTTCTTTTTTCATTAAACATATAATACATTTCTAATGTACGTGTGTGATATGTTTCATTATATATAATATATTCTTTTGAATATATTATATATTCAAAAAATTTTCATATTTTTTGAATTATGTATATATATTTTAAGAAGAATTCCAGAATATTCTTGTTTGAAATTAAAGTGTAAGATTAATTAAATGGTTCAATAAAATTGATAGATTGTGCTAGTTGTGTAACTGATGGAACATTTTTTTTAGTTAACACAAAGCAAAAGTTTAATTATGATCTTGGGTTGACTTGTTTAAATTTCAATTGTTAGTAATTTATTCCAAGATCAATCTATAGTGAATCAAAAAATTAAGTTTATAATCATGTAGTTAATACTTAAACGAAAAATACCCATGAATGTTAATCATGGACAAAATGCTCAGTAAACATATATAAAAATGGCTTAGAATTTTTTTAATGTATATTAAGGAATAGAGAATTACTTTAAACAGATCAATTCATATGAGTTATACAACAGTTTCTTTTTCACATATTTGTATAATTAAAGTGAATAATTTTCTTACAATGAAGAGGAGGAAGAAAAAATTACAACATAAATATCTAAAACATTTCATTAATTCAAACAAAGTACACAAGTGTGCTTACATCCCTTTTAATTATTTACCTAAATGAGTATTTCTCCATTGAATGAATTTTTTTAATTATATATCATTTTCTAATATATATCAGAAATTCTGCAGCAAGAAATATCCTTCATATTGAACTTTTCAATAAGTGCTACAGTTAAATTATCAACATTCAATCTCAAAAAATCTTTCAAATGCTGAATTAGTTCAGACCATTCTTTAAAATATTGGAAACATGTTTGGTAAAAATTCTGCACTTCTTTCGTAAACTTTTCCACTGTGCCCAGATTTGATTCTTCTAAGTTTGACAATTTTTTTTTATTATTAAAGGAATAAATTTTTCTTCAAATTGTAATTTTTATTAAATTATTTTATTTTTTTGTCTGGAGTACCATTTATCATATTTTACACCATTTTAGCAGATAACAATGCAGAAATGTTCTGAAAACAGTAATAAAAAGTCTTAAATTTTGTAAAATGTTTATTTCAGTACCTTAACTTCCAAGAATTTAAAAAATACAATGTGTTCTCTTATTTTACCTTCTAATAATTTTTAAAATAAACTTGATAAAAGTAAGATAATTTATGATTAAGATTATTATATTTGAGCATGCACAGGAAAATTTTACCATTATTGACTGTACATTGTAGCATTTGTTGATTGTTTTTGATTTAGCAAAAACAATTGATATTAGGTACCGTTTCATAATATGGATTAAACATAAATACATACAATACAATTTTCATCAAATCAAGACTGCGAAATGCCACGATATACAGCCAATAGTGGAAATGATCCCTGTACACATTGGAACACAGTATTAATAATGATGGCAGTGATTGATGTAACTTTTTGTTGGCTGGCATTATTCGACAGTATAACATGCAAGTACTGAATTTTCTTGATTAACACTTAAATCCTGTACATAAATATAACAAGTAGAAAAACAAGCTCCAATAACAGTCAAATTTTTTTTATTTTTAATGCTTTTTAAAAAATACAACACAAAAGAAAAAAACTAACAAAAATTAGAGAGAAAGAAAAAAAAAACACATTAGAAAAAAGTGCCCAAAGTCATAAGCTCTCTAGCACTCCAATATCCAGCAATCTCGGAGTCAATCTTGTAGAGTGCCTTGCAGCGTTGGAGATGTTTTCCGTTCATTAACATGGTTAAATTATAGAGGTGGACTATAATAAACTTCCTGGTCAATTTAAATGCTCTCCCAAGCAACCATGGCCTGTCACTAAACGCAGTCGACCCAATTCTTGCCATTAATTTTGACCTGTATCTTGATTGGGACAGTCAAATTCTACTACAGTAAATATCGTTATAAAGATGCAATTGCAGGATACAGCAATTTGGGAAATTCAGCTGCAATAAAAATAGTAATTTTACATTTTACCTTTACAAACTAATATATCATAATTATAAATACATTTAAACAAAAGTATGACAGCTTCAATTCATATTTACCAATAGATACTATAATATACAAATCTTTCAGATTTTTAAAAACAAATGAATAAACTTCTATATAAACAATGTCAAAAAGTCAACATTATTTCAAGCAGAAATATTGAAATACATTGTACTGAAAGCATTTTATAACATGAGGCAGGTGGAAAAATCCCTCTACATAGAATACACTTTGCATTTCTATAAGGAAGCTGGCATCACTAGCTCTCATGTTTACTAAAGGTTTGATCAACTTATTTACACTGGTCTTTTCAAGTTTAGAATATGTAAGTAGAAGTAATATAACATAAATCTAAATATATATATATTTCACTTTTAGAAAATTGTCCTCATTACAATAAGGGATTAAAATTCATCAACTGCTATTGTTTTTTGTTGATAACTATTAAAAGGTAAGTTATGTATGTGAATTTAAATGTGGTTCCTGAAAGTAAGTTTCTATCCACGCCTGATTTGTAACTGTCATAAATATTCACAAGTTTTACTAATGACAAGACTATTATGACATACATATAAAATTCAGTTATTGTTTAAAAAAATAAATGTAGTTGACTCATTAACATGTATTAGAATGCTAGTAAATATGCAAAACTGGTTTTGCTTTTTTCGAGGACTAATTTCAGTGCCACAAATGAACAATTATATTTTAGGAAACTGTAGAGAATAAAACAAATAGGTTAAATTTTAAAGTTTTAATTTAATTTTAAGTATAAGTAAAAAAAATAAAACATAGCAACATATTTTATCATAAGCAATGTGAGCAAAACAAGCCCAATTATCAAAAATATTATTAGTATAACTGCACCTGAAACAATAAAGACTATGTCTGAAAATTAAGCCTAAATGTTTATAACATTGTTTAATTTACAATTTTAAACATTAAACGTAATTATGTATTATCACAACAATCGCCAACTCTTCTAATAACTCACCAAGTGTGCAACCATATGCTTCATTTCATATAATGTCGCCAACAGGTTGTAATAATATGCAAGTACCCATTAAATTTCAGAAGATTTTATAGGAGAATGATAATCAAATTAACTCAAAAGAAAAGTCACAAAGATGTTCATTTCAAAAATTGGTTTAATTTTGTTGAATCAAAGAGATTATCAAGCAATGTACTTCTTGAAACTATGGATAAGGCACAGTTTGTGTTAATTTCACCATT
>BMAO01030518.1:0-28733 GCA_019973975.1 Trichonephila clavata
AAAAAAAAATCCCTCAAAATGAATTTGAATTTTTTTTAGGGGAATTAGAATACGACTTTTTAAAAATATCAACGAAGCTCTCTGTAAAATTTTGGAATTATACGATCAACGGTGTAGATTTGTATGAGTCCCATAGAAATATACGAACTTTTAAATTTACCTATATATAAGATACATCTATTTATCATGCAATGCTTTTAAAATATAGCAATGTAGCGATATCGTCTCCAGTCCAAACTGATCCTTTTAGCCTAGTTGTTAAGTTAAGTGCTTACAAACCCAAAGGTACCGGGTTCTGTCCTCCGGATGCGCGCCACCTTAGTAATAATCTATCAAATGTGCAAAATTAAAAATAATTTGTTCTTTAAAATATGGAAACGAAATATCGAGCCTGTTTCTTAAGTTTTTATTTATTTTATAGAAATAAACAGAAATAAGAAATATAACGAGCTGTCCATGATTTTTGGTCGAATTATAATTTTAAAATGAATAATTTGGTGTAATACTCTCTATTTTATCCTACACCTTGTCAAAGAAGAAAAGCAAATTGTGCCAACAGCTCGTTTTATGTATTGGATTTCTATCCAATATAAGGATAATAAGTCGGCAAGTTGGCAATAGACAACGGTGGGGCCTAAAATAAGATCCAAGGGATATTTTTTTTGTACCTCGAGATAATGCTTTTGAATTCAGGCTTTATTCAGCTAAGGCAGTCTTAAATAACTTAATGTAAATGGCTTTTCGTAAAAATCTTTTATTAGAAGCTAAATCGTAAGAGCTTGAAGTACATTAGAAATAATCTCAAATTTAATATTTACTTTGGATATAGATTTTCCACATGGCAGAAGTAAATTAAATACGATAAAAAATGGACAAAAGGTTTTATCTCCGAAGGAAAGTTTCACTCTTAATTCAATAAACTCATGTACAGTTCTTTTTCTTACCATCTTCTCCGAATTTAGATAGAAATATGGCACAATTTCACGAACTTTTCATAAATGTAGTTAAATATATCTCAGATATTCTCTCTTGTATAATCCTAATTAAATAGCTAGACTGAATAATATATGTTAAGATAAAATAATTGCTTATACGTGAATTAATCATGAATGTTTAGGATATGATATATAAATCTCTTATGAATTATTAAGAGAAAGAAAATTATTGAAAAGTATGTGAAATTTTAATAATTTTGCGTGACTCTGCCACTAAATGCGTGGAAAATAGTATCATTATAAAGATACATTTTATGAAGCATACACATTTTTCTTAAAATATCGCAATACCTTATTTATCGAATCTGAGCCACACTATTTTTTCGGTGTTAATGCAACTGAAAATCGGGTGGGGCTTAGAATCGAAGACAAAACATTTGTTGGATGGAGGAAATAGAGTTTCTACCTCTTTCAAAAGGAAAAAAAAATGTAGCCGTTCATTCTGGTGACTTGTATCAATGACTTATTCATTCCGTAGTTTATCCCCAGTATCCAAACTTTTTTTTAACTTCGTTGTCGGCTCGTATTTAGGAAATTTTTGTATACGCTTTCTTTCAATCCTCTATACCTCAAAGATATCGGTAATAATATCAAGACGAGTTCACTATGACAAAAGTACGAAAAAAGAGTCTATTTTATCTGGAGAAAAAAAGCGTAAACAGGGCAGGGGCCTCTAAATATTTGACACGGATGAAACAAATATACGTCGATGGCATAAGCAAAAAAAATTCTGCTTGTAAATGTTCAAAAGCCTTTAATAATCCTCTTACATTCTTCTATAAAACATTATTTAAAAAAATGTTGCTTTACAAATGCACTCGATGGCATTTAAAACGATACGAATTCTGAGGTCAGCTGGGACTATGGGAGTAACGAAATCATTTTCGAAACATGACACCGAGGGTTAGAGTAATTATAGGTCCATGTATGTATTGAAAGTTTTTAATCCTGGTAAAATAAATAAATTATTAACTTCTTATTATTTCTCTCTAATTTTTTTTTTGAATTCTTAAGTATTGGATATTGGTGAACCTTTTACACAATTTTTTATTTTTTCACAAAAACATGATGAGAATTAGTGATGTAGCTTAGATTCGATGGTGGCTTAAATTCGAGTAAATAGGGTATATGCTGCAGAAATTATAGTAGTTATTCCGTACAAAAATGTTCGGGTTTTGAGATTATGATAGTATTCATAGTTTGATATCATGTCCATTTTCATTTTTAATTAATGTAAGAGTATATACTTTTAGTTTTTAAAATTTTATTTTGAGCTTATTCATAAGAAATTCTGCTTATTAAATAATTTTAAAATATTGAAATGATTTTTACCCTTTAAATCTATAAAGAAAATATAATTAAAAAATTAATTTTAGTAACTGATTCATGTAAATATATAAATGTACTCCTGATACAGAGTTTGACTTTTAAAAATGATTCGAAACCCACACATTTCATTTCCTATTATGATCATAGGCCGAAATAATTTTTGAAATTAAGCCCTCATTAAGTTTTTGAAAAGATTGTTGATATTCTGGGGCCCAGTTCTCTTTTGATATTTTTGATGTTTTTGATTATTTACAGGTATTCTTAATATTACATATTGAGGAATGAATTTATAATAAACATTTTTCTTAAATTTACCACCACAAAAGAATCTTTATATATTATATATTTCAAAGATTCAAAAGTATGAATCTGAGGAGATAATAAGGAAAAAAAAATATAAATTTAGGAAAATAAAATGATTGAAATGAATACTAATAAAATTATCAATAAAGAGAATTGTACCTGTCCTGGAAGAAAGTTGGATTTACCAATTTTTGTGTGCATTGCTGTCCCATTAATATATATTAATATTTTAAAAGCATTATTATATGTTTTGTATACTTGTTTTGTTAATATTTTGTTTATTACTATTGCTATCAATTGAACCTTATATACTGTGCATGATGTGATTGGATTTCATATGTTGTTATGTGCAATCTTTTATGCTTAGGAATGTTTACTTTAAGGAATGTTTACTTATGTTCACTTTAAGGAAACATTTTAAGTGCATTCCTAAATTCTATACATCTTTTTTGCATTCAGGATTGAGTTTGCTGTGTATATACAACAAAGGAAAGCTAGATGTTTCTATATATACCTGTACATCTATATAAGAGTTCCTTAATTTGTGACAATATCTTATTTTTTGTAATTTAATATAATTTATTTAAATTAATAAGTATCTATGCACATTTAATGTAGTAGTAAGTTTTATGTTGCTCATTGCTATGATTTATGATGAAAAATAAAACTATTTGGAAAAGCTTTTATCCAGCTAGTTTTGTAATACAAAATTCGGCTTACTACACTGTCAATATATTTGTGAATTTTCATGATATTCAACTGAATTTTTAAATTAAATTACCTTATAGTATTAATAACAAAATTATTAGAGAAAGAGAATGATATATTTGGGTATACATATAAAATAATTATTTACTATGAATATTAAACATTCAATTTTCTAAAAAAATTTCAAATTTCAATATATTCTCCTCGGACTTTTCAATAGCGTTCCATGCTATTGGATTTGGCATTTAAGTTTTCATAAATACAGGTGCTACTTTTTCGAAAATGAATATAGATATTACAAAAGGACAATTAAATATGCAAAATATTATTATAATATTAACAATCAAATATTAGAATATTTACATCTTTTTATGATACAAGGTGATTGAAAATATTTTTAAAAATTATTTTCAAATTTTAAATGCTTCAATTACGAAAACTTCTCTGGAACGTGTAAGTTTAAATATAATCTTTACATGACGAATGTTACAGATCATTGTAAGTATTTCTCTTAAATTCAAAGGAAGCATACACATATATTTCACTTAAAGTGTTCACTTAGCTCTATAAGTTTAGTTCTATAAGCATTCACTACGGAATAACATTCCTTTGAAAATACAAAAAGGGATTTTTTACTGTCGAAATTAATCGTTACATTGAAATAAATGTATCTCTTTAAAAGGTTTTCTTATATAAGTTTACTTCGCAAATTGTATGGGAGATAGTAGAAGATTTCTTTGCATATATTTCTGAAGACCTGGTTTCCAAGAGTGTTTGCTTACTTCAATGAGTATGCTTTCTACATTCTGAAAACAGCTGTTTCATTTAATCTAAATTCAGTATTACAGACATGACACAATTTAAATAATATAATATATCAAATATGATTACAGCACAATATATTATTAACTCATCCACGCGGTGATACAGAGAGAGAGTTGCATATTTACTAAATCATTTAAAACTTTGGACACGAAAATAATATATGGTATAAGTAATCCACTAACAAATCGCATGAATTTGCGTTGTTGAGACTGATTTATTAATCATTACCTATTTAAATGCATGACGTGGAGGACGGAGCTTCGTCTAGACGTCTGCTGTTCATGTAAATGTAGGCTTGTTAAGCGTTCGTAAAGCATTGGAGAAGGTTTATATATTTGGTTTTGTAATATAAAATATATTACATTATGTATTAAGTAATTCATGAACAGAGAACTATTAAGATGCGTTGATTAGCAATTAACCAGTATGTAGATGTGATTTTTTTCAACAAGAAGTGGATTTTACTTAGATGCATAGCTTGAAGAAGAAACTGAACTAGCCGCGTAGTTCATGCGTTGCATAATACGATGTGCAAAGCGTGGTTAAATGAGAGGCGCGAGCGAGTGAACTCAGTCGCCACTCGCCAGCTGTCACTGACCGATCCGCACGTTTTACGTTAGTTTAGTCTCTTGTTCTTGCTTGCTCGCGTAACGCTTTACATTCATAAATTTCTGGGGAAAAAAACACACCCCTTTTAAGATAATGGAATATAAAATAAGAAAAGTCGATTCCTCGTTTGTTTAAAGAAGAGTGAACTTGGAAATAAGAAACCGATTGAGACTGATGAACACCTTTTCGCACTGCTGAAAGTTGCTTCGTCCAGCTGGAACCTGCTTTCGAAAATATTATGGAAAATCAAAAACAATTCCATATGTCTCACACGTCTAACATGTCAGGGCCTTCGAATAAAAGTTAAAATAAATATTATTTAAGGTAAAAAGTAATTTGTAACATTTGTGTGTAATGCTGTAATGTTTTTATAGCATTATGATTAAAAGATTTAACACAAAATGCATTTTTTTTTATGTAATTCTAGCCCTCCTCTAGAATTTCTTAAACTTTGTGGACCCCCATTAAAAAGTTTGCCCACCACTGCTCTTATAGTTCACTATCTGCCTATATCTGTCTGTCTATCTATCTATATCTATCTATCTTTCTCTATTTACATATATCTATATATCTATCTATCTCTCTATATATTTTGTTCAAATTTTTAATCGTTAATAAAATACTTTCTATTCATCCATTCAAAATAGGAATTGACTTTAATTTTTTTTTTACATTACTTGTCTTAAATAACTTATAAGTTGATTGGTTGTTTTATCAACACCACGTAATTATAGAGGGCTACTGGTGACGGACCTCGCAATTTTGAGCCCCGGTCGAGTGAGTCGTCTAAACTTCTACACCAGGGGTGTCAAACTCGTGACCCACAACGAAAATTTTTGCGGCTCGGTCAGTATATTGGCACACAATAATACATTATAAAATACCAAAATTTCTCCTGAAATAGAAAAGAGTAGCAGAGAAGGGATGTCAAGTATCAGGATGTAAGTATTACATTTTTCTTGTTCTTTTATTTATGTTTATTTTAATGTATTATTCAAAATAAAATTAAAATTGTTAAACCTTGTTAGTTAGCATATGAGCTTGACACCCTTGTTCTACACAATGTCAACATGAGGAATTAGAGCTTCAAGAAATTTGATGTGCATTTACTTCTCTTCACGGTAGATCTCTTCAGTGGCACTAGGAATTCGCGACTCGACAGAATCAACGAATTCTTAACCATGAGCCTTCAGTTCCAACAAGTGGCCATGGTAGCCTAGTGGTGAAGGTAACGGACTCGTAGCTGGCGTGTCATTTCGAGCCCAGTACCACTGAAGACCCGCCGTGTAGGGGTTCGATGCACGTTAAATCTGTCACGAGCTCTAACATCCTCCCATTGGCGTGGTATGGTAGTTAGGAGAGTGAGGGGGTGCCAGCTCAGGTTCTCCTCGTCACTTGACCATGGTTCAAAATTACGAGGTCTGTCGCCAAAAGCCCTCATGTAGCTGAACAGTGCGACGTAAATATTCACTCACTCGGTTCCAACAACAACTTTTAAGACCGTCTTTACTAAGTTTTAAGGAACACAAGCAAGACTAAATAACTTCATTAAATTAAGAAAATACTTTCAATATCAATATATACGTTAATGTGGTGATTCAGTTACCAATCTAAATAGTGCAGATTTTAGATCAATTCCCTAGGAAAAAGCCCATTATTTTTTAATTGGAGTATGAAAATCATACATAAAACACATCCGTAAATTAACTTAATATATTTTCAAATATGTTTTTTATTTCCTATATTTCCTGTTTCATAACCTTCATCTTTTGTAATGAATGTAATGTACAACGTTAAAATATATTTTACGTTAAGGTGAAAATTAAATGTATATGTGTGTGTGTTACCGCGAAAGAGTTCGAAATTAGAGAATATCATTACTTTCCGGTGATTGCTATCGCTTGCTAAATATATTGCTGAGTGACTGATTATTTGGCTGCATTGATATATATTGTGTATATTCGAAATATAACCTATGTATTTAGAGAGAAGAAAGGCTCTAGTTAGATATCAGAGAAGTTCTAGTTGACATATAGAAGTGTTTGATGTTTTATATTAACGTTTATACTATAAAAACGTGATTTGAAATTGAAATGCAACCTCAATATTCGAAGATTTATTAAATCTGTATCAATTTCCTAGCAAAAAAAAAAAAAAACTTTTTTTGGTATGTTAGAAAAAAATCAGAGACATTTTTTTTTTACTATTGATTTTTATAATTACAGATAATAGGTTTATTTTAAATACTGATAGAAACTATTTAGATGAGTATATAAATTGTTTGTAATATAATCCCTTTTTGCATTGCTAACTGTATAAAGATAGCTTAATCTTCTGTAAAAGAAAGTATAGATAAAGGATTAATACTTTCCAGATTATTATCTTTTCATCTTTAGCTGAATTAGTCTGTGACGGAGGGGGTTCCATTCAATTGGTAAAAGGGAGAAAAGAAAAATATGCGAGCTAGAATGAAGATTCGGTTTTTTAATAGACCCAGAAACTTCCTAATTGATTATTATTTTATTCCAAAAACTCTAATTTTTTTCAGAGTTTCGCCTTAATCTTTATTTATCAGCTTTAAAAATGTCCTTTTACAATGCCCATGCATTGATTACTGTAACGTCTCCCTTTGAACGACGCCCTCTCGACCAATCAGATTGTTATCTCTCGTTTCATGCTTTTCGCTCCCCAGACTTCCCTGCTGTATTGAGATTGGTTAGTCTAATCCCGACCTTTCCACTGATTCATGACGGGTCGTCTTGTCAAAGGTTTTACTCCGTTTTTAAATGAACGTTCAGTTATCTTAAAATGTATTTATCCTCAAAATTCCAAATGTTTAAAATTTTTCCATTAAATTTCCATTTTTAATAAGTTTATCCCTAAATAGCAAGTTATGAAGCTATCAAAGCCATTCAAAATTCCATATTGGATGTCTGAGCCCGACATGGATAAGTTCTCCGTAAAGCTACCAACGATTTTAAATGTGTTGTTAACCCCTTGAGCACCAAACTGCGCTTTCTAGTGTCCCCAGAGCTTTAAGATTTCTAAGGATATTGACCTTGACGTTACGACGCACGTTTCATTTTCCCTTTTGACTCAGACTAAAGCGCACGTTCGTTTGTGTTTCGTTTCACGTTCTAAGGTTTGTTTAACTATTTTAATTGTTTATTTTTTCTTTACTTTGCCAATATGGCATCTTCGTTGGATTTCAATTAAAGTGATACTGAATGAGAATATTTGCCTGAAACCGATACATGCGACAATGATTCTGATACGGATTTATCTATTTGTAATAAAGAAGATGAAGAAATGGAACAAAAATGACAATACACTTATATAAAGCATGTGGAAAAGCTTTTTGTTCTAATAAACCTTTCGAGCAATTTCACAAAAATATGTAATTTAATTCTAATTTTCATATTTTTAAAATTTTTTGTAACTTAGACATTTTGTAGTTTAAGTTTTGCAATTTTATGCATCCTAACAAAACAAAAAAATATAGCAAAATACCAAAAAACCATAGCAAACTATTATTCGTTTTGGTTTTTATGTCTCCCTAACGGGCGAAATTAATTAGACTGTGAATACAAAGTTGTATCGTACAATCAAACGAAGTTATAAAATATGTGAATCATCCAAGGAGGAGGGCCAAAACTATCCTATCACAGCTCAGAGCGCTACTTTACACGTGCTGGATTCGTAGTCTGATAATCGTTTCTGTGAAAACAAGATATTAGTTGAATTGCGTAATATTTCAATAGTTTTCAAATTGGTGGAGTTTGTTATTCACATTATATTTGCATATCATATTTAAGGGTTCAAAATATTTTTCAGATTTTTTTTCTCATAAATTATAACCCATAATAATAAATAAGAATAACTTTAAAAAAACATAAAAAATATTTGATTATACTTCGGTTTGCTTTCATCATTTATATGATGAAAACCACAGACCACAGACTGAATAGCGATATTTACACTTTTTTGTGATTTAAATAAATAAGATGTTCCTTTTTATTGTGATTCTTTATATACAGTTATAATTTATAAGTTACGCATTATTTTTTGTGATATTTACACTCTCTAATAAAACTGGCAAATAAAACAAAGAGAAACACCTGTGTTTTCTTTCTTTTTCTAAAATTTCTACTACCGGTATTAAAACCGGTGTATCCCGGTATTAAGACCTAAAAATACCGAATACCGGTATTGAACCTTTAGTCCGATATTGTAATCCCTAAGAGTGAATGATTAAAAAAAAATTTTTTTTAAGAAATCAATACCAATGAAATGCATTAAAATCTTCGATATATATTCGAGACCCAATTATATATATTGATAAAAAACACTTCGGATATATAGAGTATAAAATAAAAAAATTAAAATAGTTAACTATACGTTATCAAAATACATTACAGAAATAGTGGGTTTACAAACTCATCATAGTCTTGGAATTATTTAAATAATATCTCGCCATTTTATTGATTTATATTAAAATCAAAAGTAAAAATATTACTTTTTTCAATACCTGTATTTTATTTAATAATTAATAGTATTCGAAATTATAGATGCTGTTTTGTGTCTTTTCAAAATTCATTAGTTGAAAAAGTACAAGTCTTAAAGTACAAGTCTTAAAGTAATTATGAAAATTCTGTATGTGATCGAAAGTAAATATGACACATTTTAAATTCCGTATGCATAATAAAATAAAAGTCACTTTAAATTCTAGAAATTCAAGATTTACATTAGATAGCGCAATTAATTCCATTTAATAATTCAGAAGATGAAATACAATGAAATACGTTAAACGAGAAAACACTTGAGACGAAATTATTGGTTAACACGAAATAGTACAACGGTCCCGCCAAACTACTATGCATTTTCATGAACATTTTTCTCTTAAAACGAAGCGAAAATCACTTACCACGAAAACGTTTCTCTTCGGGGAATGACCAAAATACGGAAAACACTAGCCATGTAGTCGAGATTTAAGAGAGGTGGTGAGTAAGAGATTTCAAAGTGATGCATTGAAAGACAGGTGGTTTCACGTGCTTCGTAGAAAGGAGGATAACTTGGCTTTGAAATATCCTCAGTAGCCTGTAACACCAGCCAGTTTTGTTTTTCTAAGCTACTTTCACCCCCCACCCCTACAAATGCAACTCAAAAACATCTCATCTCTCCTCAGTTTGCTTTGGAATTCGATGATGAGTATATGGCAGTGCGTGTAAAAATTAGTGAATTTAGTTCTTTTATTTTCTATTTTAGAAGAGTTTTTTTCGATCACAATAGCAGAGCTCCGGAGGAAAGTAAACTGCTATTTCGCTTAAAATGAAGATTGAGCTTCTTAAGGCTGTTGATTAAAAATAGACGAAAACGCAAATCTGTACAGATTTCGCCATTGGCAGCTACAAAGTGAATAATCATAAAAAAGGGCAAATTACGGAAACATATCTATGTAAATAAAATGTATAATAGACTAAAATGTTTTGAGTTTATGGTTTTCTTTGCAATATCTTTTATCACAGAAAAAAATTTCAGTCCCTTCAGTTTCGTGTTAAACAATTTTCATTGCATAGAAAGTGTTATTTGCATGAAAAAATTATTATACAAGTAAAAATGAAAAGATAATTTTATATATAAATAAGTTGTTCTTTCTAAGTGAGTCAATTTTTTTTAATGATATGTATCAGAAAAAATATGGATCTATTGACGTTATATAAAAATATTAATATTTAATTACTTATATGTACATTTTATCCAAAACACATGTACTGAATTTTATTGCTTAACATTCGACCCAAACTACCTTAACTTTTCCAAAGACAGCTTTACACGTACGTTAGTGATACTTGCTTCTGCAGTACCAAGAAAGCATAATTTAGTCATAGGAAATTGGTCATGATCAGCGATGAATGCAATTGCAACATCCTTACCGAAGACAAATTGATTCATTTGATTAACGCCGTACTACAGCTGCGTTCTGGACTATTAACTATCGCCCTAGATCAATCGTAGAGGGATCTTGAGACAGCTGAGTGAAGGAATCTATCGAGAAAGAATAACTGCTGCTGTTCGGCATGGATGATATATTTGAAGCAATACCCCGAATGTGAAAAGCTATTTGAATGATAAAAATAATTGTAGTTTAAAAAAACTAAAAAAAACTTTTTATATTTAATTGATATTTAATTATACTAATATAATATACTAATTATACTAATAATTATACTAATATAATATAACTATACTAATATAATATAATTATACTAATTAATAATACTAATACTACTTAATATTTTAGTCGCCAAATCTGGAATTAGCCGCCAAATCTGAAATTAGTCACCAATTTCTGAAATTAGTCGCCAATTCTGGAATAAATCGCCACTTCTGGAAATGGGATCAGATATTAGTTACCAAATGAGGGAGGGGATCTGAAAATAGGAAATCGTTAAACCTGATGATCCTGATCAGGACGATGGAACTAAATTATTAAATTATTGTATTGTCACCAGTCCTGGTCGAGTGAGGAAAATTTCGAATTAATATGATCTTTTAAAGTGGGTAAAAATTGAATTAAAAATTTGCGTTACATACAAATGAAGCTTATAAATGGGCGTTAAAAATTGTTTTGCTTAAGTAAGTTCTGCTGTAACAGGTTCTATCGCGCGATTCTTACTAATTCCATAGGGTAAATGCTTTTTATGATATAATATGATTATAAAACCCCTTTCTGTAAAGGGACTGCGATTTATATTAATGAGGGCTGTCATTTAATGTCAAGTGAAGAAGAAAATTGAGAGGATTGGGATTCTTGTTGTACGTAGCCTAAGAAGTTAGAGAAGTTAATATTGAAAACTGCCGTGGTTCGATTTGAAAGGATTCGACAGGGCCATTTTTATTGTTGAGGAATTTTCGTTCACAAGTATATTTAGATTCTAGATCAGTGCTTCTCAACATTTCAATACTTGCGATCCAGTATTCAGCCACAATTTTCATCGCCACCCTCTCCATACGACTTTAACTTCTTAAGTGCCACCGGCGTATATAAACGTCTTGCTCAGCCAAAGTGTCAATCGCCCCCGGACGTATATATACGTCTTTCCGAAGTAAGATATTTTCTGTGCACTGCTTCAAATAAAATTATTCCGAAGGCTTTGGAATGTAATAAAAGGACCTTGATAGTGTTTGCGAAGAATTTACTAATTACAGAGGATTTGCTTATTTTCTTCCTTTTCTTCCTCCACCCAATACATCACATACGCGGAAAACGGAGGTATTGGGGAACGAATCGCTTAACTTTTAGTCGGCAGTTAAGGAATAATTATAAACCGTACAAATAATCAAGATAATTTTAAAATTTTATACAATTTTATATATGACATGCCCATGGAGTCACTGGAAATTATTAAATTTGTTCTTTAAATATATTGTTAATCTTTATTATAAAATATACGTGTCACAGTGTTTGTCCGCAATGGACTCCGAAATACTCAACCGATCATAATATAATTTTGCATACTTTGTGTCATTTCGTCCAACTTAAAACATAGGATGAGATTGAAGTCATCCAAATTAGAATTGAGAGGTCTTCCACCAATAGTCAACGTGTTACTTGGCAAAGCGACGTAAATAAATCAGACTCATTTCAGAAGTCTTGAATGGTAAAATTTACATTGAGGCTTTTTAAGTCCATTCTGTCAGTCACAGTGTTACACAATGATTTTGACACAATGTCATAGTGATGATTTTTTTATGATTGTGTTATACGAAACACAATCATAAAAAAACTAACGCAGAACTAAATTAAAATACTGTAACCCTTAAGCGGTTTGTACCCATACAACGTACGAGCTATCGCTTAAGGGGTTATAATGTACGGACTACCGTTTAAGGGGTTACAATGCACGGGCTACCGCTTAAGTGGTTACAATGCATGTGTTACGGCTTAAGGGGTTACAATGCACGGGCTACCGCTTAAGGGGTTACAATGCATGTGTTACGACTTAAGGAGTTACAATATACGGACTACCGCTTAAGGGGTTACAATGAACGGGCTACCACTTAAGTGGTTACAATAAATGGGTTACTACTTAAGTGGTTACAATGCATAGGTTACCGCTTAAGGGGTTACAATGCACAGACTACCGAAAGTTGGGTTTCAACAGGTTTTCCCGTATGCTGTACGGGTCCTGACATTTTCTTTCTTTGATTTATGTTTATTTTTAATCCTTATTGTGTATTATTTAGTGCTAGTATTTTAAAAAGTGATGCAGTTTGTCTATGGTATTGGAATGCTTTTCGTACGGCATTTTTTTGTAGTGAAGGCGGAAATTAGTAGGGTGTTTAGTTATAAATAACAAAAAGAATTGTGCTTTTTTAGAGCATTTTGGATGAAAAAAAATGACCACCTAAGGGGTTAATAATGTCAAAATGAATGAATAGTGTAACTTTTGTAGAAAATGGTATTTTATTTATCATAAGCTGCTATAAAAGAAATGTGAAAAAAAAAAGATTTTTATAAGTTTTGGTAAAATTCGGAGAGTGTTAAAAAAAGAAGATATATCTATTTCATTTTCCTTTGTTTTTTTCCGAATGCTAAATAGGCTAAAAATCTGCTTTTCAAAGTTTTATTCTCTTTTACTTGTATAAGATCACTAGTTCATAATCTCTTATTTATTTAATTTTGTATAAAAACTTCATTATTTTGTTTCGTACGAAAGATATTTTCCAACTCATCGCTACTAGTTTCTTAATTTAAGCTTATTTTTTGTTTTATATAATTTAATTTCTTCCGTGCACGTTTGTAACTAAGCTGTTTTACTTACATTAAAGTAACATTGTTTAAAAATTATTCCAAATAAGATCATTCATTCTACTAATAACCATATTAAGTGCATATTTAAGCTACTTAAATATTTGTTGCTGACATTATAATTTTGAGCTTCCGAGGAATAACAAAGTAACAAGTGAACTACTGACACATTCTTTTCACTTTTGTACATATCCCGAGAGGACTGAGGGGCCAAATTTCATTTTACACTTTCGCTGTGGGCTACGTGAGGATGATACTTATCGCCCCACTGTAGAAATGAGTTTTCCCAGAAGACGACTTACTTTTTGTAACAAATAAGATTGAAAAGTGGTAGCCAAACAAGATTATATGTACCATACTGATTACTAAGTAATATTTAGAAATTTTTTAATAGTATATTCTGATTACGCGCCTGCACGTTATACTTGATAGAGGTAAAATTATTACCTAAATGCCGCTTTATGTCTTGGCGAATAATGTGTAAAATTTAATAACTGAGTGAATATTAACGTCACATATTCAGGTACATGAGGGCTTTTGGCGACGGGGACCTCGTTATTTTGAACCACAGGCAAGTGGCGAGGACGACACCTGAGCTGGCCTCCCTTCTCCTAACTACCCCACCAACGTGAGGACGTTTGAGCTCTCGACAGATTTTTCATGCATCGCTCCCCTACACGGCGGGTCTTCAGCAGCACCAGGCTCGAACTCATGACAAGCCGGCCACTAGGCTACCGTGACCACATGCATAAAAATGAAACAAAGTAATGAAAATAAATAGCAAAATGCATTATATTTTTCTATGATACTTTATGATTAGCAAATATTTAAATAAAATATTTTAAGTTGGTTACATTGGTATTATTATAGCAAAACGATATTTTTATTTTTATTTGCGGGTCATTTTCGCACAAACTAAGCAATAACTTAACTATAAACATATACCGTTTCTACCTAACCTTTACTTCACCCCTCAAACACACTTAACATTTAATAACAATTGAAATGGGGAATAAATGTTGAAGCGCAGCTCTACCTGCGAAAATGCATGACTGGTTAATGAAACATCACTTCTCACCACGTGCCGAGGCGTTATTATCTCTTAAGGCTGTTTTCGGCTAATGTTAAAGAATAGGACCCAAATTTGGAATATTTTATCAGATATAAAGGTACTCAAACATTAATATTAAATTCTAGCTTCATTATCCTGTAGAGAATCACTCATTTTTTCATACTACTCATTTTTATCCGAGTTGATACATTTTTTCTTTTATAAAAAGTGTTTCGCATTTTTTTCTATACCATAATGCTAAATGAGCTTTCCCTTTACATGTTAAAAAAAATCTAATTATTTATGAAATATTTTAAAATTTTAAAAGCACTATTTTGTAAAGAAATACATAACTTATAGAATGTCACAAATTTTTAAAAAAATTGAGGCATTTTTTTCTGTCCGAAAATGTGTTTCGCGTTAAATTCACGCTCTTGTGTATAAGACGAAAACAGACTTGCGTTGGCTCTACATTACAAGCACCTCAAAATCTACAGTGATAGTGTTCATGAGGCAGCAACTGTCACAATTCGAAACGATAGGTCTTAGATGGAATTGGTACTCAAATCTACGACCACGAAGTTTTCTGCAACTTTAACCACTAGATTACAATGACGCTTATTGCATGAACAACTTATATTTTAATTAAGCGTTTTTTAATGCAAAATATCGGGTTGTTCGGATTAAAAATGAAGCAAGATTTTCTTACAGTGAATAAATATTTTATTGAATTATATACTGTCCATTCTGGTCCAATACCTTTTGTCATTTTTCTGGTAGTAAGCATGATTCCACGCTCATAAAATGTTTGTTCTTTACTGGATTAAAATTGATCCAGCTGATTTTTAACTTCCTCGTTTGAAGCGAAGGCCCCCTCAGGGGGCTTATCTTCTTTAGGTGAGTACGGGTGTCACAATCCCGAGGTGCCCTAGTGATCTTTTCCTTTTCCCACGGGGTTTACTGTCTTTGGTAAACATGGGCTTCACGAACCCGGGGTACCCTAGTGATCCTTCTGTATTTTCGACCCTCTTTCTTGTTATTCAATTCATTCTTTCTTTCTCTTCCCGTCTAGACCACAGATATTAAAACAAATGTTTGGCGCTGTATAGCCGAAATCGGCTCTTGCGCCAATAAACCCCAAAATCACTCACTCACTCACTTGAAGCGAAGGCTTTACCATCTAAAAAATTCTGTAGAGATCGGGACAAATAATAATCAAATGGTGCCAAACTTGGAGAGCACTGGGCTGTGGCAGTATATCCCATCCAAGCTCTAAAAGCTTTTGAGAAATCATCAAACTTGAGTGAGATCTTGCTCTATATTGGAGGAACACGACACCTTTTCTATTGATCAATTGTGCATTTTTTGTTTTAGTAGATCATTTAATTTGCTCAGCTGATGACAGTATACTTCAGAATTGATGATTGGTTTGTTGAAAAAAAAGATGAATACTTTCAAAACCCACAAAACAGGTAAAATCATATTTTTTTATGAGTATTGGCCTTCGAAGAGCTTTGAGCCGGTTCACCTTTTTTCCCCTACAAGTAAATGATAACTTTTATTATTATTTTCAAGCTGAGGGTTCCAATTATGTTCGATGACATTAAAGAAAGATTAAGTTTTTATTTTGATTCCTTTCTGACTGTCTTTTGTATATCTTGAACTTAGAAATTATAAAAGATAATCTACAGGAACTCTAAAATTTATAAATTGATAGTTTTAAGAATGCATATGCACGTACTATCCAACATGCATATTGGTAACAGAATATCACTATACCAGTCTTTAAGGGGTCACAGTACGATTCAATTGGCAAAAATTGGTCAAAAAATCAAATTTAATTTTTTTGTCTAAATTTTCTTTTTTACGTTTCTATTAGCTCACCAAATTTGAAACCTCTAAACTTAAAAAACGCAGAATTATGATAGCTTTACGTTCGTTTTTATTCACATCCCTATAGCAAATCAAAACTTTAAGCTTACTTATCTCAGAAAGATAAAATAACTAGTTTGTCTTCATTTAAAATGCTAAGGCTTTTGCTATTGTGCCTAATACTTTGAATTTATTTCACCCATTGCTCATAGCACATGCAACAAAAGTTGGTATGCATTTTTGAATCAAAGCAATACTTATTTTTTTAAAAATAATTGAACTCAAAATAAATACATTTCTTAAGGAATTTTTAATAAGCATTCATAAAAAGTATTGTACGGATACCAATAATATCATCAAAAAACCCGTCCTAACTTGTTTGTGTGTGCGTGTTACGCATAGTTTGACAAATTTGTAAATAAAATTTCATGCGTGTACTTAAATTTTTGTAGGAGGATAGCATTTTAAAATCTCTTCACAACTTTTAAGTTTTTTCCTTAGGAAATTAAATGGCTAGCTTTTTATGAAATTTTGAGCACACAAAATCTGTTTTACTTAGTATACACTCATAGGAAGCAACCGAAAATTTTTTGAAACTCCTTAAATAAAAAATTTTTGCGTAAATCGTACCATGTTCCTTTAAGCAATATAAAATTATAATGGAGATATTCTCTTTCAGAAGCTAGTCTGAAAAAATTATAGGAAAAAACCTTTTGTTGCAATGACGTGTTAAACATTTTCCATTTCATATTTGAGACCTAAGATCATTAAATTGCTTTTCATGTATTAATTCTTAGATGTAGCAATGAATGTGAAATGCAATACGATTTATTTATTACACTTTTGTGTTGTATTTCTCCTACGGGGGAAAATAGAGCATCGAAGCTTTTCAAGAAATAGATGGGGCCTATACGCAAAGTACTTGAATACTATTTTCCATTTTCTCCTTTGCAATGGAAAAACGGAACAAAAGAATGGATCGCTGAACGAAAAAGGTGAAGGGCTACATTATAAAACATGGAACGAGTTTCATTCACCGTCAATTCACGTTAGAAACAACGAATTTGTTTTCGCTCCACTATTTCGAGCATCGGGGTGTATGGGAGGTCACAATAAAGATAGGGAAAAGGACATAAAACGGGAAAAACGGGAGAAAAATAACATGGAAACGATCGAGGGAGATTAAAGATCCATTTAAAAAGAAGAAAAAAGAAACGGAAAGAGAGAGAGAGAGAGAGAGGACCAAACGACTAGAATCGACTTTGTTTGTCGCTGGGGATCTGGCAACCGCTTTTCGCGATAAATTCCGGGTGGACAAAATGGTTGTGAAAAAGGATTATGCGTGATAGATTATTCAGGAAAGAGAGGATACGCGCAGGAAATACGAATAATCCGTTTTTTTTTTTGCGGAAAGTTTACTTCTTTTTTTTTATTTCGAAAAAAGAGATACAAAAGCTCAACTCGGTTTGAAAAAAAAAATTAAAAGGGTCGCTGAAAAGAAATAATGCGGTATTAAAAAAAGAGAATATTTTCTCGATATATATGAATGGAAAAACTCTGTGACATAGAAAAATGTGTAACTTGAGATAGGTTGGTAAAAACGCCTTGTTTATGTAAATTGGTTCATGTAAAACACGACAGGACATTGTAATTGAACCCTCAAACATTCCTGAGGGTGCAGAGTGAAGAAGATTAAAATTCTTTTGTTCGTTCTTAAAAGAGTTCTTTTTTCTCTCGTTTACCTACACTGACGTAATGCTTTACGATCGATTTTCTGAATGAGAACATTTTTTAGAGAATTTTCCATGACATCTTTTTTGTGTGGCAATTCGAAAGCAGGATTATGAACTAAGTCTTTTTAATGTTAACTTTAGGCAATGTAAACAAAAGAAAAGTATGCATACACTCAAGACAAAATAAGACTTTTATGTAAAATCCACAATTATATTTACAATGTTGTTTTGAAAGGAAACAGTTAAAAAGAAAAACGCGAAACAGACTCAGAGAAAGAAAGAAAGAATATCAGAAACAACAAAAGAAAAGTAACATAATACAAAGTCTTGTTTATATATTTAGTATCAACATTTCTTTCTTTCTTTGAGAAATGTCATGGTAAGCTGTGAAGTGACAATGTAGATTATTCATGCATAAAATTGTGATTAAACATGGGTAAAAATTAAGTTCGTTAAAATATAAATCAATAAATAAGAGACCCATGAAATTTTATTTTACTAAGAATGCAGTGAAGAGTGTAATTTATTTATTCAATTTTCAAACACAGATGTGGAATATTTTATTTTTCTTGAGCTTGTGTGTATGCACAAAAGGACTGATAATTGGCCATTTAAAAAATATGAATGAATAAAAACTAGCTTCTGGCTAATATATAATTTAATAATTTTTCTTAAAAAAAGTATTAAAGTATTTTGTCCTATTTCAAATGATAAAAATTAAGGATTTTTCATGATATTTGATTATATACATTTGTTTAAAGTTCACACAAATTTTGAAAAATAAAGATTTTATATGTAAGTAAAGCAATAATATTATGTTTAGATATATGTATAATCCAAAAATATATATAAATGGTTTTAAACCTAAGTATAACTATTCAAGACAGTAAGAAATATTAGCCACAGTAGTACAATAGCAAACTCTTGGCTTTAGGAACCAGAGATTACAGGTTTAAACAGTTTTGTGGCTAATCAACCTTCACCTGTAATTTGCCTATACACTAAGCCATAGGGAAAGAAAGAAATATTAAGATAAATGTAATTATTACAAATAAAATACACAATACAATAATATATAACTGTAAAATTTAATAGACTACGAATACTTACTAGAGTATAGAGTGTTAAAATCAATGCAACGAAACTAGAAGATAAAACTTAATTCGTGAGCACAGCATAGGTTAATGCTTCCCGCCAAATATAAAGGAGTATTATCAGTACCGCATATACATATATATATATAGCAAGACAACTTTAAATCTAACATTAATTTTTATCCACAATATCTTTATTTAATTCAGACAAATAGTAACAATTATGAAGCAAATTTTCTTGATATAGAAATTAAATTAAAAGATAATAAAATCGTTACTAATATTTATGATAAACGAGTAGACTTTAATTTCAATATTATAAAAGTACCACATTGGGAGAGTAATGAGCATGTTTCTATATTCAGAAATATTGTTATAAATTACACACAAAGCAATAATTTTCTGGTTTTAAATAAATCAGAAAAAATAAAAAACTACAAACATTTTACAAAATACTGTTTCATTAAAAATGCCCAATTAATTTTATTAATAGATATTTGAATAATGAAATTCTAAATATTTCCATAGTTTATAAACAGGTTATTATTTTAAATTTATTATTCTTCCTAGATAGTTATAGATACCCCAATTTATAATTTTAGATAAAATTACTTTTTTTTAATATTTAAATCATATAATCTTAGTGTCCCTAAGTTAATGGTAGTATGTTTACAATTCTTAATTTATTATTTCTATTCTTTTCATACTTCTGCTTAGTGTCCAGAATCTGGCAATAACTTGTTTATTGTACTCAGATTTGACGCGTTCTCTACGTTTCTGTATGCAATTTTAGGTAAGTAACCTTCTTCTCATAATGGATTTAGATTTCCTATCCATTATTTTCAATAGGTTTTTGCTCATTATTATTAACAGAAAGGGGGAAGGTTGGCTGGCCACAAAACATGTTCGACCAAACTTTTATATAAAAAAGTAAAATACGGCGTATATCGCACACCTATACTTACAAGCTGCTTTTTATCATTTTTAGGTACATTTACCATATAACGCACCCTCCCCCTCCTTTTTGAAAAAGAACCTGGAATATAAGTGTGAAATGCTCTTATGTTTTGAAGTCAATTATTCGAGGTATTATCCCAGGTTTTTGAAAAAGTAGTGTACTTCTGTAGAATTTGGTATATCATTCCTTTAAAAAAACAGTATTCTAATCTACATGGAAGTCTAATTTTTTTTATTCTCATCTCCTTTTTACATCTTTGAAGCTATTATTTTTATATATACCCGGCGTATATACCAGCGTATAAAATACTATTATTGTTAATCAATTTCTAAAATATTTCGAGTATATTTTATGAAGTTTGGGATGTTTGCTTTGATACTGTTGCGGATTGTTTGAATTATAATTTTTAATTTAGAATTTTAAAGCAATCGACATAGTAGATTTTTACGTTTTTTGAGCAAATATAAAAAAAAAAGTTTAAAATTAAATAACTGATTTCGTCATTTAAATTTAGAATATATAGTCATATACGTTCCGGATGCATTGCAGTTTACACTTTTAGGGAGGGGGGGGGGTCAATCCTGTACATAAATACAAAAATAATTGACAGAAGACCTTTTTACGATTTTATAAAAGTAAAGAGATAATTTGTTTTGACTCAAACATTATCTTTTTCAAATTTTTGGGAAAGTATATTTAAAAGTTAATTTTTGGTGAGCTTATTACCAAGTGCTTAAAAATGTCATAAAAAGTTCGATAATAATGAAGCACTTGAAAAAATTATTTAAACGTAATCAGGTACTTTAATTTACGAAATCAAAATATTTTTATTCATTTTAAATATGAAGCACTCTGAATCAGTCGATGAATTTGTTTTAAAAAATTATTACAGAAAATTAACATTAAAAGTATAAAAATTCGTACCCTGAGTGTTATTTATAAATTCTACACCAGACAAAATTTTGAATAAGCTGTTTTTCCTTTAATATTAATTAAAGACTTGTAACAGTCATCAAGGAAAATTCATTTTAATTTAATACAGTAAATACTATGTTGTTGCTAATGCCACCTGTCTGACGGTGTCAGATCGAGGTCCACAAAATTTAACGCTGCAAAGGGCTAGATTGTATGCCTGTGGTTACCTCTAGCTTTGTGCACCATATAGGTTACAGTACGATTCGGCTCGGTTCTACACCAATTTTGAAGGAGAACACCCTGAAGTTGATAGGGCCTCCTACATCCCTTCCCCTTCCACCAAACTCACGAGAGGACTTGCGACTCGATGGCTATTTACAGTATTCCTGGTGCACAGGCACTTCACATTTACAAACATCCATGCCTTCTCTGGGATTCGAACTTAGGCCTTACGGCACAGCAGTCAACTTCGCTATACCGGGTGGGTGGCTATAAGCACCATATAATATTTAAGGCATCCGAATACTTGCGACAACTTTTTTTCTTTTAAAAAATGGATACATGGGGATATTCTTGTGGTTTTTAGATTTGCTTAGTACATTAAAAAATATGCTAAAATGAAGAAGCGAAAAAGAAATTATTATTAATAAAAAAAAAATGGGAAAAATTATTAAAAATTTACAAAAAATAACATAAACGGGGCCCATTTTGTACCAAACGTTTATGAACAAATTTTAAATGTTTAAATTTTGATGTGTTGCTATGGTATTCATTTTTGTAATGACCTTCCGGATAAGAGATACTTTAATTTTTACAAAAACTAGAGCATTTTATCTTAGTTATTATATGAAATTGTTTAAAAAAAAAGTGATTATATTCCCATAAGGGACTGTAAATTTTGTAATAAAACAGTGATTGATAAATCTGAAGGTTAAATCACTTCTACTATTATACCGAAGATGCACAAAAAATTCAGTTAATTATTTTCAAAACTTTTTGAGCAATCGCTTTTGAGCAGTTTAAAAAAAACTCCTTTCGAGTAAAACGCGTTTTAAAGTCTGACATCTTGCTTAAAGTAATGGCATCTGCTTTTATAAAAACACTTGTAGTTTTTTTTCAGTAGAACGGAAAATAATAAACTTGGATTTTTATAAAGTTAACAAGATGGCCTACAAAACAAAATCATAAAAAAAAATGTCATTTTTTTTTGCAAAATTCACAATTTTAGGGTAGTAAGATACCTTAAATTTCCAAAATGGATTCTTATTAGATTTTAATTCCAAAACGGATTCTTATTAGATTATAATTCCAAAATGGATTCTTATTAGATTATAATTCCACAAAATGGGTTCTTATTAGATTGTAATTCTAAAATGGATTCTTATTAGATTAACTACACCAGATGTGGGGCTGTAAATACTATGTAACGATTATTTTTAAGTGTATCAAAGTCATATACAAACTATTTATAAATTGTATGAGATAGTATTTTTGTTTTTCGACAAATAAAAGAAAATTTATAAAAATAACGAGAATATTAAAAAAAAATATCCTTGGTATAGTATTACCAATTATACATAGAATTAATTAAAAATGGACCCTTATTATTTCTCTCAAACTCCATTTAATTAAAAATATTTTTTTTTCTATTTTTAAAATGTTGTGTTGGAACGTCGTACGATTCAAACATTCCTCAAACCCCTATTCATTTTTTCTCTTTGAAAGATACTTCTTAAAATAAATGTACCAATAAACGCAACGTTTCGTACTTAAAAATTACATGTTTATGACACTTTCTTAATGATAATAAAGATGTTTTCATGAATTAAGCGGAAATAAATTTAAAAAAAAACCCTAGAGGATTTATTTTCCTTTAACGCATCAAATTTCAATTCGCAAATGCGATCTTCCAGTGATAAAATCTCTCTTTCGAAGCATAAAATAATTTCTAAAATAATCTTTTTAAAAAAAGATTAAAAAAGTAAGTTCTTTTAAAGACAGGAAGAGAATTCATGAATAGGTGAAAAGCAGTTACGGGGAAAAAGAAACGCTATAGAAAGTGCCATGATGAAATGATCGATATCATTCCATGGACTGAAAGAATAAAAAGTGGGGGAAAAAAAAGAATTTTACAAAAATATTAGAGAAAATTTTCTTTTGAGTGACTGTGAGAAGTGACATCGAAAAGTTCCACGTAAAAAGATATGAGTGAGTGAACAGTACCTTAAAAATGTGATATGAATCGCCTTAAATAACAGGAACTGCAGAAGTTTCTGATATTTAGTTTGCTTTTTTTATGTTTCCAAATTTGGTCTGTAAATAAAATGGGTGTTTTAGAGTTTATTTCGTTTGTGAGATTTTTTTATATACAGGCGTTATTTGTTTTCACTATACAGTAGAATGTCGTTCATCCGAGCGTGTACAAAATTTGCACATACGTCGAAGGCTCAGAAATAATTTTAATACGAAATAACGATTCAACGAATTTTTACCAATGCATTGCGACTCTTTTATTCAAACTCGAACCAACAACAACTACACAGAGAGAAGAAACAAAAAACAAAGTACACAAAGTGTTCCATTTCTCCGTACAAGAGGGGTGAGGTGAGAAGGGATGACGCAATGGTCCGTAACAGAGCGTTTATTATCCGGAGCTTCAAATATTCGGACCAGTTTTTTTTGTCAACTACATGTACTGTATATAAATACGTTTTCGAACAATGCAATGCTCAACAGTTGTTTTGTGTGAGGCCAAAAGTGACGGGAAAACCCAAGGTGAGGGATATTTGGGGAATTTCAGTTGTGTGATTTGGTGAAAATTGCATGGAATAAGCTGTGGCCAGATTTATAGAAGGCGAAAAAGACTTCAATGACGACCACAGGAAGCAGATTATCGACTTTGCTCAAACGATCCCAGGATTTCAAGAATGCGATGAAGATGTAGAAACCCAAGGAAGGCATACGATGCAGAAGACTATGGATTTCAAATGCTAAATGATGGTGAGATTGTGACTTCCGTGCAAGAAGAATCCGACCCTGTCAACGATGAAACGGATGAAGACGAGGACAACAACAACAACAACGAAAGTAGCAAGGGTCCATCAAATTCTGAAGCGTTTTCTGCATTAGAGACAGCTATCAAGTGGTACGAACAACCATCAGAGTGTTGTCCTACTCAACTACTGTTGCTCAAGATACTCAGAGACCTTGCAGCGAAAAAAACGAAGGTGTACTATGGTGCAGCGAAAAATAAATGATTATTTTCCACAATAAAGGTAAAATTGCGACATTTTGCTCCTATTTTGCTTTTTCTTCAAGCACGTTTCCCGCATGTGATGATTTTCAATATTCGTATCATGTCCGGTTTCATATACTGCGTGGATCGCACTCGGTTATCCGAACAATCACGTATCCGAACGGTCTCCGGTCCCAATCGATTCGGATAAACGACGTTCTACTGTATATAAGAATATGTTTATTGTATGATTAATTAATTATCATTTAATCAAGTTAGCCTCCTTTCTACGAAGCATGTAAAATTATCTCTCTTTAAATTAACACCCCTCTTAAATTTCGCCTGCGTGGCTGGTGTTTTCCGTATTTTGTTCATTTCCAGAAGGGAAATCTTTTCATGCTAAGTGATTTCCGTTTCGTGCTAGAGAAATAAAACGCATGAAAATGCATAGTAGTTTGTCGGAACCTTTGTATTGCTTGGCTTTAAGGTATACGACTACACTAAAATTGTGAATTTTCCCAAAAATTGACAAATGTTTTTGTGATATTATTTTTTAGGTCATATTATTAGTTTTATAAAAATACCAAGTTTATCATTTGCTGTTCATTAGAGCAAAAACTACAAGAGTTTTAGTAAAAGCAGATGCCATTACTTTGAGCAAGATATGTCATACTTTAAAACACGTTTATTTGAAATGTGATTTTTTGAAAATAATCAAACGGGGCCAACGATTGCTAAAAAAGTTTTGAAAATAATTAACTGAAATTTTTTGTGTAAGTTCTGCATAACATTAGAAGTGTTTTAACTTTCAGATTTATCAATCACTGTTTTATTACAAAATTTACAGTCCCTTATGGGAATATAATCTCCGTTTTTTTAAGCAATTTCTTATAATAACTGAGATAAAGAGCGAGAGAGAGAGAGAGAGAGAGAAAGTGAGAGAGTGCTCTAGTTTTTCTTAAAATTAAAATATCTCTTATCCTGATGGTCATTTAAAAAATGAATAACATAGAAACACATCGGAATTGAAAAATTGAAAATTTGTTCATAAACCGTTGGTACAAAATGGGCCGCATTTATGTTATTTTTTGTAAATTTTTACCCATTTTTTTCCATTTTAGTATTAATAACTTTTTTCTCTTCTTAATTTTAGCATATTTTTCTTAAAATGTACTAAAAAAATCTAAAAACAACAAACAAAAAAAAAATCCACTTATCTGCATTTTTTTAAGAAAAAGTAGTCGCAACCAGTCGGATACCTGAACAAATATTTCGTCTTGAGCGTTTTCAAGTTAAATGAATTTCACTGCATATCCACCAGCCCGATACAACAAGAATGCAGAATCTCCAAGCAAGGCAATGTTTCCAATGACGATGCTAGAGAGCTCAGGTGAATGAAGCATGTAGATTTATGACTTGCATTCATTAATGATTCCCGGTGTTTGATTCCGAAAGCCCTTAGAATGTCGATAACTTTGTACAGTTCTCACGTTGATGCTCCAGCGTTGAAATCTGTAGAAATATGAGACAGTAGGACTTGTCTATTTCGTAAAAGAATTCGTTACAGTCCTTAATGGTTGTGTTCCCTCAGAATAGTTTTATTATAGGATTATTATATCCACGGTGCACATTCTTCCAATGGTAATGGACTAAAATTCAAACTTCATTTTTATTTCGAAAAATGCTGTGACATCTCCAGCACGTTGACTTCTTATCCTCATTTAGAGTCACTTAAACTATGGCCAGCTTCGATTATAACTTCAGAAACAAATCTAACGTCTGCCTAAGCAACCTGTTGCCGAATACAGCTGTTGCCGATTATTGCATCGAGTTACGTTCATTAGTTGTATTTCTCCGTTATTCGTGCCCGCTTTCCAATGTCACTTTTTCTTCAGGTATTTCAATTTAGTTTATATTTTTAATTATATAATATTTAAATTCCAAAATAGACTCATATTAGATTATAAATAATCCCATTTTAAAATAAAAAAACTCTTATAAATGATCAAATTAAAAAATTCCTAGGTGTTTTCTTAACAGATTACTCAGTAATCAAGTAATATTCGCGAGTTATGCTTCGCTAAAATAACCTCATTCTTAAAGTCGTCTAAATTCGAACAGTCATATCTTGTTTCCGAGATATTTTCATTCTAAAAATTCTAACCCGATCAATCAAAGACCCCCCCCCCCCGCCTAATCTCTCTCTCTCTGTACTTTTCATTTATTGTAAAATTCCACTTACGTCAATATTATCGTCTGCCATTTGAATATCTTAAAAAAATGAATAAAATAAGATAAACTGATGGATGTTGCATTTTTTTCTTAACATTTGACCATGTATTCAAAAATGTATTCTGCTTTTCATTATAGTTTTGTTTTATTTTTTAACAACCTTTCAATTTTAATATTAATTTAACTAATAAGAACAGATTGTTTAAAAATAATTTAAATTTAATTTTAAAACCGGTTTATGTATGTGTTTTATTAATGCATTATTGCAAAATTGTGATTAGCTTTTCACATTTTACTAATACTTTTACTAATTGATTAGGGTTAGGTATTAATATTCTTGAAATCGAATAATGCTTATATATCATTTTCTCGTAAAATATTTCATTATTACAAATTCAAAAATGTCAAAAATTTCTTTTAGATGACTTTATAACTTTTAATTTTTTAATTTTATTAACTGGAAAAGTCTGAAAGATTATTTTTAAGATATAGGCCTAATCCGCGAAATTCCTATCTTTCAAAATAATTTAGAAATAGTTTTTTTCGGGTCCCTTATAATGTGTGATTCTATTTTCGTGTTTATATATATATATATATATATATATATATATATTCATTAATTAAAAAAATGCTATTATTCACGAAAGCTTTTCGAATTTTTGAACATCAGCTAAACCAGTTTCAATTTTGATATTGGCCCTTCTAAAACCAAACAGAGATTTACAGTAAAGTCTTCTTTTTGTAAACAAAAGAAAATGGCCGTAGTCATCGGTTTATTTGATGAGAAACAGTTTTCACTGACAAACAGAAAGATACAACGATTTTAAGCAACGTAAGAACTAGTTTTTGTTTTATCCTGCTAGGCAAGCGCATTGGAGAACGTTAGTTAAAAGCTTTCAACTTTAATACTATCTCTCTGGACGAAGAGAAAGAAGGAAAGTCTTATTTTTTGAATCCAGAGTCGTCCCTTTAGAGTGAAAACCAATAAAGTCAAAAATTCTTTTTTTTTGAGTGAAATTACTTTCAGTTTTTCTGTAGAAATTGAGTTACAGATTTTTAATTTAAACGTTGAATTTTTTAGATGTTCTTTTAGGATTTTCAATTTATTTAAACTTTTTTTCATTTAGCGCAGAATAATTTTTAAGAAATATAAATTAATATTTGTTTTTATTGAAAAAGTGATTGGTCTTTCTTTGCATAAAAAGTTAAGTTTATTATAAATAAAAATATTTTTGAATAATACCACTTTTGAAACAATTTACTTTGATTAACAATTAAACCGGTTCACACAAAAGAACGATATAAATTAAACATATTTTGTTCCCAATACGTGTCAGAGATTAGTTTTGATTAACACTACTCTTATAAAATACTAAAAGATTGTTATAAAATAAATAAATAATATTTATTAGGATCGTAAGATAGAAATAAATAAATAAATTTATTAGGATCGCAAGACATAACTTTTTTCAAATGTTTCTACTTAAGGTATTCGACTGCCCTAAAATTGGGAATTTTGACAAAAATTCACAATTTTTTTTATGATTTTATTATATAGGCCATCTTATTAGCTTTATAAAAATACCAAATTTATTATTTCCTGTTCCCTAAAAAAAAAACTACAAGTGTTTTAGTAAAAGCAGATGCCCTTACTGTAAGGAATATGTCATATATACATTAAAACGCGTTTTACTCGAAATGTGTTTTACTCGAAATGCACAACGGGGCCAGTGTGTGTGTGATTGTTGAAAAAGTTTTGAAATAATTAACTGAAATTTTTGTGTATGTTCTGCATAATATAGTAGAAACGTTTTAACCTTCAGATTTATCAATCACTGTTTCATTACAAAATGTACAATCCCTTATGTGAATATAATCACTGTTTTTATAAGCAATTTCTTATAATAACTAAGACAAAGGGCTCTAGCTTTCGTAAAAATTAATATATCTCTTGTCCTGAAGGTTATTTCAAATTGAATGACATAGCAACACATCAGAATTGAAAAATTGAAAATTTGTTAATAAACTTTTGGTACAGAATGGGCACTGTTTATGTTTTTTT